>PITA01002792.1:42709-152589 GCA_004023965.1 Spilogale gracilis | reverse complement strand
TGTATATATGTACCACATCTTCTTTATCCATTCATCTGTTGATGGGCACCTTGGCTCTTTCCACAGTTTGGCGATTGTGGCCATTGCTGCGATGAACATTGGGGTGCATATGGCCCTTCTTTTCACTACATCTGTATCTTTGGGGTAAATGCCCAGTAGTGCAATTGCAGGGTCATATGGTAGCTCTATCTTTAATTTTTTAAGGAATCTCCACACTGTTTTCCAAAGAGGCTGCACCAGTTTACATTCCCACCAACAGTGTAAGAGGGTTCCCCTTTCTCCGCAGCCTCTCCAACACTTGTTGTTTCCTGTCTTGTTAATTTTGGCCATTCTGACTGGTGTAAGGTGGTATCTTAGAGTGGTTTTGGTCTTGTCCAATCTATAAGAATTTCTCAGTCTTTGTTTTTCATCTTTAAAGGCTTCTGGTCAATTATTATGTAGAATGCCTCTTAGTTTGGGTTTGTTTGGTGCTCTCTTGTGATTTGACTGTGGTCATGTGTTTTTGGCAAGAACTTCGCAGAAGTGATATGCCCTTTTCAGTGCATTAGATTGTATTGTATGTATGTGGGGTCAACGTGTCTTGTCACTGGTAAAACTAACTTTGATCGCCTGGTTGAGACGGCATCTGCCAGGCCCACTGTAGGGTTATTAATTTTTTAAATTAATTAATTTATTTATTTGAGAGGGAGGGCTGGGGGGAAGCACAGAAGAAGAGTGAGAAAGAGGAGAAGCAGACTCCCCATTGAGTGGAGAGCCCAACATGGGGCTCAATCCCAGGACCCTGAGATCACAATATATTTATAATACATCACACACACACACACACACACACACACACACACACACACACAGAGTTCCGGAGCCAAAAGCAGATGCTTAACTAACTGAGCCACCAAGGCACCTGAGTTATTAATTTTTTTCCCAGCAATTAAAAAGTTTATGATAGGGAAAGAGTTTGAAACTGAGCATATAGTTTATTCTCATCGTACCTTTGCCCACTAAGATTAGCATGCACCACTAGCCCCTTCCTGCAACAGTAATTTTTGTGGTATTTGCCTAATGATGATTTTCTAATTTTATCAAAATATAAGAGAGGAGGTTAAGTTTATTAATATTTAATTGGATTTTCACTGTTGCTTTTGCTGGGTCTGTAAATCAAGATTCAAATATAATATTTAAAAGTAATAAAACTGCTGATCTGCCCAAATCCAAATTTGGTATTATCAGGAAAGCTACTTAAAATATGAACTTTTATGTCCATTATCAATAACCATAAACTTCTTCTGAAGTACGTGCTGCATGTATGAGCTTTTCCAAGGTAATTTTTCAGTCTTGACAAGTATGATAATCAACTATATAAATAAAATACTTAAAACCTAGTTTTTAAATACTGTATCCCTATGTTAAACTATGATTCAACAAAACCTGTTGTTATCACAAGCATTTATCTATAATAACTTTAGTAAGATTTCTCCCAAATTGTCATTCATAGTGTTGTTTCATTTTTATTTAGTCTTTAAAACTCCTATGCTAGGGGCGCCTGGGTGGCTCAGTTGGTTGGGCGACTGCCTTCGGCTTAGGTCATGATCCCGGAGACTCGGGATCGAGTCCCACATCGGGCTCCCTGCTTGGCGGGAGGCCTGCTTCTCCCTCTCACTCCCCCTGCTTGTGTTCCCTCTCTGGCTATATTTCTCTCTGTCAAATAAATAAAATCTTAAAAAAAAAAATAAAACTCCTATGCTAGGAATAGTTAGCATTCAGATACAAATAAAAAATAAATAAATAAAAAACTTTTTTATAGTCATTCATTCAATTTGTTTTCCTAATTAAGATGTATAAGTGAAAGATTTTGGAGCCTTTTTTCTTTTTTCTTTTTTTTGTTTGAATAAGTAAAATCTCAAAAACATTTCCAAAAGTTACCAGCTTTTCAGTTTTTCCTTTAAAAATCCTGTATTATTTACTGCTTGCTATTGTTCACTAAAATGAAGAACATCTCAATACTGAAAAGATAAGGAGGACATAATTTTAGAATAAAGTAACAACCCTTTCAATGGAATACCTTTAGCTTCACTTAAAATCTATGTGATAGTGAGCCTAATGGTGGGTATTGAGGGCACGAATTGCATGGAGCACTGGGTATGGGGCATAAACAATGAATCTTGAAACACTGAAAAAATAAAATAAATTAGAACTAAAAAAATTAGTCAAAAAAATACCTATGTGATGATCTTTCTTACTGTTCACTGGGGAAACTTTCTAGAAGATCCTAATATTATATGGGTTGAATTGTGTGCCCCCTTGAGAAAGGTAAGTTGAAGGCCTAACCTCTAATACCTTAAAAAGTGACCTTAGAAATATTGTCATTGCAGATATAATTAGCTAAATTAAAATGAAGTTATACTGGAATAGGATGAGTCCCTAATCCAATGTGACTGGTGTCCTTATAAGAAGACAGGCACATGAAGACAGAGACACAACGGAAGAACATCTGTGAAGACAAAGATTGGAGAGATGCATTTCTAAGCCAAACAATGCCTGGGGCTACAGAAACTGGGAGAGAGATAGAAGATTCTCCTTTAGACAAGGTTCAGAAGACAACCTTGTCTTGGATTTCTAGCCTCCAGAACTACTGTGTGTGTGTGTGTTGTGTATGTGTGTAATGTACTATACATATAATTTTTATGTGTTTATATATACAAATGCATGCACATATAGTATGCATCCGTAGGAAACAAATGCACTCAACAATTAACAATATTTGGGAAGAATGTGGGTTATACTGTATTGTGGACCACAGTGACCTTATGTTTCTTTGGCCTGTAGAAGATTTCTGAACAGAGATGTGTTAAGCCAGAATCCAACTTTAGTAAAATTATTCTGGCAGTGGAGTGTAGGACAGATTCCAAAATGAGGTGCTTACAAATGGAGAGCATTGTCAGAAGAAGACTGCAAAAATTTGCAGAGGACCATCAAGAACCTAGCCATGAAAGGGGGAGAGGGCTGAGAAGGAACAGATAGTTTCAAGATTAGAGAAATAGTGGGGGTTTTTTAATTTAAAAAAATAATCATACTCATGATTGTCAGAATGTTAATCAAATAGGAAAGAATTTCTAATATTGTTCAAAATCCTTAAAATTGGTTCTGCCTTTAGAACTTAGAATCCCATTGGTGGGAATCTCTCCCATGGTGGTCACAAAGGCGCGTCTCTCAAGTCTCTGAATGCCAGGCACATAATTGACAGACTTCCCAGCTGCTGCTCTCTGGAATCCACCATTGCCACCCAGCTGAGACCACTCTACCATGGGCTGCTGCCGCCAGAGGCTGGCCTCAGCAGGGATAAGTAGGCAGGATGTTCCTGCAAGAAAATGCAGGACTTGTCTAGTGCATTTGGTTTGAGTACTCTCCATTAGACTTCTGACATTTTCTTAGAACTGTCTGCTTAGGGCTCTTCTACCCAACGTTCCTCCTTTCCCTTCTCTTCTGTAGGGTTTAGATTTGCATCCTTTGGGCACAAATCTGCCAGTCTCCTCAGCACCCTCCCCATTTCCCTCAGGCACTTCCCCTATAAATCTCCTGCATTTCTAATCCTGTCTTGTGTCTGCCTTTCAGAAAACCTGGCCTAAGGTATCTCTAAAGGAGGTATTAAGAAATAGTGCTGGAAACTTCAAATGAATATTCATCGGGGTACTTTTCAAAAGAATGAGAAAGGGGAAATTTCCTAAAAATCCAACAAGATTAAGATTAATGATAAGAGAAAAAGATTTTATATACATATATATAATATTAAGTAAAAAGATACAAAATTTTAAATAGAATCGTATCACAATGATATTTCAATATTGTCTATGTATGCACAAACTAGGAAGAAATATGCCTAAATGTTAGTGATTATTTTCCTATGTGACAGAATTTCCTCTTAATTGTCTTTTAATTTTTAAAACTTTCTATGATTGGGGCGCCTGGGTGGCTCAGACCGTTAAGCCTCTGCCTTCGGCTCAGGTCATGATCTCAGGGTCCTGAGATCGAGCCCCACATCGGGCTCTCTGCTCAGCAGGGAGTCTGCTTCCTCCTCTCTCTCTGCCTGCCTCTCTGCCTACCTGTGATATCTCTCTGCGTCAAATAAATAAATAAAATCTTTAAAAAAAACTTTCTATGATTATTACTATAATTATAAATGGAAAACCACTTCACAACTTAGCAAATAGATTGCTCCTTCAATTTCATTTAAATATGATATATAAAATATATGGTATATCTGGGGGATGTTTCTATTTTACTGCTTACATTTTCAAGTGATGTCTCACTGAATTCCTCCTTGCAACTCTTGACAGTTCCTATGTAGTTCTCTCAGCGAAAGGGCATTGGCATATCAGAAGAAACAAGTCAATAAAAGAGTATGGTATGGTGATCCCAAGAAGACATGACCTGTAGAGTCATGTTCACCGTTATGGGAAGATTTCCTAGTTCCCAGAGATTGGAATGAATTACTCTGCACTCCCAAAGTCCTCAGCTTTTATCCTGACCACTCAGCAGTCCTCAAAGCAAATCACATCCTAGGTACACACATTATTTTGGAAGCACCTTGAGGGCATGCATTTTGTGTCCTTCTCAATACTTAGTGCCTGGTTCCAACCATAGCAAGCATCTGATTATGGCCTGGATTATCAAACTGAATCATCTATCACCCATAAAGCAACCTAAAATTTTCTTCTTAGCCAATGAGACCAAAAATAGTATTTAATTTAAAACAATATCATTTTCACACCCTTTCTGGTTACTTCATATCAGAAAGTATAGGTGAATAGTGTTTGGTGTGGCTATGCTTGGATAATTCTTCTGGAATTTGGAGTTTCTTTTTTTTTTTTTTCTTTCTTTCTTTCTTTCTTGGGCTCGAATGCTACACAACTTCATGCTTCTACCTGATGATCGAGCGCTGCTGTGCATGCCCGGTTTCATGGCGTGGTGGGTCAGGTAACACCCTGTTGATGATGGGTAGCTCAGGTCACAGGGGAAAACTTGTGGCCCGTGGCTAAGCACTGAGTCTCCACTAAGGTCCCACAGCAGCTCAAGAGCTGTCTTGCAAAAGTAGAGTAGTTATTCACAGAAGATGGCAAGGCTTTGGTAGAACATCCTAAGGCCTGTGTGATGATTCACCTCCTAAGAACCTGCCACAGGCTTCATACTGAATTTTTATCTGCCACTGCTTTTCTGAGCCCCATTGGATCTGCCGGATTACAAGTCCCAAGTGGCAGAGCAGCTTGCCTGGCACCCTGGACCTGTGGAGAGCCTTTTTTTGTTCTAGGACCTAATCTGAACTATCAACTCTTTGAGTGACTTCGTAAATGGGCCAGAGTAACACACCCTAATAAAGATTATGTTGACTCCAAAATCCAAAGACCCCACTAGTCACTGTGCTTTTTGTAGCAGACATAACAATTTATCTCCAAATGTCCCATATTACTGAATCCCTAGAAATCTCACTATGATAGGTCTTCGAATTTTTGTTGGATTTATTTCCCATCTTACATGAAAATGTTTGTTTATTTACTTTAAAAAATAGATTTTTATTTATTTGTCAGAGAGACAAAGCACAAGCAGGGGGAGCAGCAGGCAGAGGGAGAGGGAGAAGCAGCCTCCCCACTGAGCAGGGAGCCTGATGCAGTACTCGATCCCAGGACCCTGAGATCATGACCGAACCAAGGAAGATGCTTAACAGACTGAGCTACTGAGGCATCCCATGTGAAAATGTTTTAACCAATAAGTCTAGAGTAGGTGTGTGTCCTCTGCACAGGTCAGATACGTTGCGTGGGGATGTCGTGGGAATCCCCACCCCTATATCTTTCAGGTCCTCGATGGTGCCACTAAGCTCAGCAAGCCCTCTAGGAATACAGTGTTATTATTATTTTTTACTATTTTCCTAGATAGACACAGTTCTAGTAACTTGCTCTTGGTCTGTTACCCCATAATAATCCTCACTCTGCAGGTCGGGGAACCAATGTGGAGATTCTGCCTGGTACAGAGTATGTATGTTCCAAGTATGCCTTAGAACTGGGGAAATAATCACAGAATGGTTCAGACACCAAGAGAGGGGCCCAAGCTAAAACTCCCTTGATTACCTACACTCCATAAACCCTGCTCCAAGTGGTGAACCACAATGACATTTTGGATCTCCTGGAATCAGTGCAGAGCCAGAGTCCAGTAGTCCCCAGAGGTCTGATTATTTTCTTTTTCCCAGTGCACAGTTATAGATAGAAGGTTATTGGATTCTTTGGGGGAAGGTTGAGTGAAAGGTAAATGGTACAAATTTGGGGGGTGTATTAACGATCCTTCTTCAAAGGGACCCAAACTCCCTCTGATTTAAGGTATTTTGGGTCTATAAAGTGGCTCAAAGCTGAGAATTGATTGAGGAGCCATGACTTTCTATTTTCAAGATTCAAGTTATACTTTTCTTCACTTAGAACTTTTCTGCTTACACAGATCAAGTAAGAATTAATAGACTTCCCATGTATTTCACTTCCAGAAATACCACGATCAACTAGTCAATGCTATAACTCTCTGTGAGTCGAACTATAATTCACATAATCATATGTGACTGATGGCTGATTTGACTCTCCTTCCCATTACAGTAACTACATCGACCTTGTCTTTGGCAACTGAGTGCCTATGTTTGGCCTGTGTCATCCCAGGATCCAATTGTTCCCACTGAATTTAGGTTTCTCAATTTAGTGACTGACCTTGCCCACGATGGGGTGAGATCTAGGGAGAGAAGTGATCAGAGAATTATGCAACGTCACTGATGTTCCACTCATAGATTTACTTCAGTCATTGTGAAATGTGTCTTGTGGACCCCTGTCCCCCACAGTGTTGGTCAGTAGGTCTTTTATTTTAATCTTTATTTTTTCGATAACCCAGCCACCCTATCCCTCCCTGCCACTCCCCAGCAACTCTCAGTTAGTTTCTTGAGATTAAGAGTTTCTTATGGTTTCTCTCCCGTCCCGGTGCCATCTTGTTCCACTTTTTTTTCCGTCCCCACCCATGCACATGACCCCCTACACTGCCTCAAAAATTCCTCATATCAGAGAGATCATATGATAATTGTCTTTCTCTGATTGACTTATTTTGCTTAGCATAGTACCCTTATCATTACAAATGGCACAATTTCACACTTTTTGATGACTATATAGTATTCCATTGTGCGCGTGCGCACACACACACATACACACACACATATATATGTATTTCACTTCTTCTTTATCCATTCATCTGTCATTGGACATCTAGGTTCATTCTATAGTTTGGCAATTGTGGACATTGCTGCTGTAAACATTTGGGTGCATGTGCCCCTTAGGATCACTACATTTATATCTTTAGGGTAAATGCCCAGTACCATGATTGCCAGGTCATAGGTAGCTCTATTTTCACCTTTCAGAGGAACCTCCATACTGTTTTCCAGAGTGACTGCACCAACTTGCATTCCTACCAACAGTGTAGGAGGGTTTCCCTTTCCCCACATCCTTTCCCTATATCTGTCGTTCCTGACTTGTTAATTTTAGCCATTCTGACTGGTGTGAAGTGGTATCTCCCTGTGGTTTTGATTTGTATTTCCCTGATGCTGAGGGATGTTGAGTGCTTTTTCATGTGTCTGTTAGCCATTTAGATGTCTTCTTTGGAGAAATGTCTATTTATGTCTTCTGCCCATTTCTTGATTGGATTATTTGTTCTTTGGGTATTGAGTTTGAGAAGTTCTTTATAGATTTTGGATACTAGCCCTTTACCTGATATGTCATTTGCAAATATCTTCTTCCTTTCTTTGGTTGTCTTTTGTTTTTCTGCTGTGCAAAAGCTTTTGATCTTGATGAAGTCCCAATAGTTCATTTTTTCCCCATATTTCCCTTGCCATTGGATATGTTTCAGGGAAGAAGTTGCTCTGGTTGAGGTCAAAGAGGTTTCTGCCTGTGTTCTTCCAGGGATTTTGATGGATTCTTGTCTCACATTGAGGTCTTTCATCCACTTTGAGTTTATTTTTGTGTGTGGTGTAAGAAAACGGTCCAGTTTCATTCTTCTGCATGTGGCTGTCCAATTTTCCCAACACCATTTGTTGAAAAGATTGTCTTTTTTCCATTGGACATTCTTTCCTGCTTTGTTGTAGATGAGTTGACCATAGAGTTGAAGGTCCGTTTCTGGGCTCTCTATTCTGATTTATGGATCTATGTGTCTGTTTTTGTGCCAGTACTATCCTGTCTTGATGATTACAGCTTTGTAATAGAGCTTGAAGCCTGTAATTGTGATGCTGCCAACTTTGGTTTTCTTTTTCAACATTCCTCTGGCTATTGGGGGTCTTTTCTAGTTACATATAAATTTTAGGATTATTTATTTTATTTCCTTGAAGAAAAATTGATGGTATTTTGATAAGGATTGCATTAAATGTGTAGATTGCTTAGGTAGCATAGACATTTTCACAATATTTGTTCTTCCAGTTCATGAGCATGGAACATTTTTCCATTTCTTTGTGTCCTCCTCATTTCGTTCATGAGTACTTTATAGTTTTCTGAGTGTGGATTCTTTGCCTCTTTGGTTAGGTTTATTCCTGGTATGTTATGGTTTTGAGTGCAATTGTAAATGGGATCGACTCCTTAATTTCTCTTCTGTCTTGCTGTTGGTGATAGAAATGCAAATGATTTCTGTGCATTGATTTTATATCCTGACACTTTACTGAATTCCTGTATGATTCTAACAGTTTTGGAGTGGAGTCTGTTGCATTTTCCACCTAAAGTATCATATTATCTGCAAAGAAGGAGAGTTTGACTTCTTTGCCAATTCAGATGCCTTTTATTTCTTCTTTTTTTTCTTTTTTTCTTTCTTCCCTTTTTCCCCTCTTTTTTCTTTTTGTTGTCTGATTGCTGAGGCTAGGACTTCTACTGCTATGTTGAATAGCAGTGGTGATAGTGAAGAGCCCTGCCATGTTTCTGACCTCAGTGGAAAAGCTCTCACTTTTCCCCTATTGAGAATGACATTCCCTGTGGTTTCTCATAGTTGGCTTTTATGATTTTGAGATATATACCCTGATCCCTACACTGTGAAGAGTTTTGATCAAGAAAGGAAGCTCTACTTTGTTAAATGCATTTTTTAGCATCTGTTGAGAGGATTGTATGGTTCTTGTTCTTTCTTTTATTAATGTACTGTATCACATTGATTGATTTGTGGATGTTGAACCAACCTTGCAGTCCAGGAATAAATCCCACTTGGTCCTGGTGAATAATCCTTTTAATATACTTTTGGATCCTATTGGCTAATATTTTGGTGGGAATTTTTGCATCCATATTTATCAAGGATATTGGTCTGTAATTCTCCTTTTTGATGGGGACTTTGTCTGGTTTTATGATCAAGGTAATGCTGGCCTCATAAAAGGAGTTTGGAAGTTTTTCTTCCATTTCTGTTTTGTGGAACAGTTTCAGGAGAATAGGTATTAACTCTTTAAATTTTTGGTAGAATTCCCCTGGGAAGCTGTCTAACCCTGGACTCTTGTTTGTTGGGAGATTTTGGATGACTGCTTCAATATCCTTACTGGTTATGGGTCTGTTCAGGTCTTCTATTTCTTCCTGATTCAGTTTTGGTAGTTTATATGTCTTTAGAAATGCATCCATTTCTTCGAGATTGTCAATTTTGCTGGTGTATAGTTGCTCATAATATGTTCTTATAATTGTTCTTTGGTGTTGGTTGTGATCTCTCCTCTTTCATTCATGATTTTATTAATTTGGGTCCTTTCTCTTTTCTTTTTGATAAGTCTAGTTAGAGGTTTATCAATCTTTTTACTTCTCTCAAAGAACCAGCTCCTAGTTTAGTTGATTTGTTCTACTGTTCTTTTGGTTTCTATTTCATTGATTTCTGCTCTGATCTTTATTATTTCTTTTCTCCTGATGGCTTGTGGCTTTATTTGCTGTTCTTTCTCCAGCTGCTTTAAGTGTAGGTTTAGGTTGTGTACTTGAGACCTTTCTTGTTTCTTGAGAAAGGCTTGTATTGCTATCTACTTTCCTCTCAGGACCTCCCTTGTTGAACAGTTGTGTTTTTATTTTCATTTGTTTCCATGAATTTTTAAAATTCTTCTTTAATTTCCTGGTTGAACCATTCATTCTTTAGTAGGATGCAATTTAGCCTCCGTGTATTTGAGTTCTTTCCAACTTTGTTCTTGTGGTTAAGTTCTAGTTTCAAAGCACTGTGTTCTGAAAATATGCAGGGAAGGATCCCCATTTTTTGGTATCAGTTGAGACCTGATTTGTGACCCAGGATGTGATCTATTCTTGAGATTGTTCCATGTGCACTAGAGAAGAATATGTATTATGTTGCTTTGGGATGGAATGTTCTGAATATATCTGTGATGTCCATCTGGTCCAATGTGTCATTTAAAGCCTTTATTTTCTTGTTGATCTTTTGCTTAGATGATCTGTCCATTTCAGTGAGGGGAGTGTTAAAGTCCCCTACTATTATTGTATTATTGTTGATATGTTTCTTTAATTTAACTATTAATTGATTTCTATAATTGGCTGCTCCCCTCTTAGGTGCATAGATATTTAGAATTGTTAGATCTTCTTGTTGGACAGATCCTTTAAGTATGATAGTGTCCTTCCTCATCTCTTATTATAGTCTTTGGCTTCAAATTTAATTTGTCTAATATAAGGATTGCTACCCCAGCTTTCTTTTGATATCCATTAGCATGGTAAATTGTTTTCCATACCCTCACTTTAAATCTGGAGGTGTCTTTGGGTCTAAAATGAGTTTCTTACAGACAGCATATTGATGGGTCTTGTTTTTTTTGTTTTGTTTTGTTTTGTTTTGTTTTGTTTGTTTGTTTGTTTTATCAATTCTGATACCCTGTGTCTTATCTTATACCCTTTTAGCCCATTTACATTCAGGGTAACTATTGAAAGATGTGAATTTAATGCCATTATATTGCCTGTAAGTTGACTGTTACTATCTATTGCCTCTGTTCCTTTCTGGTCTGTTACTTTTAGGCTCTCTCTTTGCTTAGAGGACGCCTTTCAGTATTTCCTGTAGGGCTGGTTTGATGTTTACAAATTATTTTAGTTTTTGCTTGTTCTGGAAGATTTTTATCTCTCTTATTTTCAATGATAGCCTAGCTGGATATGGTATTCTTGGCTGCATATTTTTCTTGTTTGGTGCTCTGACTATATCATGCCAGACTTTTCTGGTCTACCAGGTCTCTGTGGATAGGTCTGCTGTCAATCTAATATTTCTGCCATTGTAGGTTACACCTCTTGTCCTGAGCTGCTTTCAGAATTTTCTCTTTTTCACTGAGACTTGTAAGTTTTACTATTAGATGATGAGGTGTGGACCTATTTTTGTTGATTTTGAAGGGGATTCTCTATGCTTCCTGGAATTTGATGCTTGTTTCCTTTCCCAAGTTAAGGAAATTATCTGCTATAATTTGCTCCAATATACCTTCTGCTCCTCTCTCTTTCTTCTTCTGGGATCCCAATTATTCTAATATTGTTTCATCTTATGGTATCATTTATCTCTCAAATTCTCCCCTCATGGTCCATTACTTGTTTGCCTCTCTTATTCTCAGCTTCTTTATTTTCCATCATTTGGTCTTCTAGATCACTAATTCTCTCTTCTGCCTCATTTATCCTAGCAGTAAGAGCCTCCATTTTTTTATTGCACCTCATTAATAGCTTTTTTTATTTCAACTTGATTGGATTTTAGTTCTTTTATTTCTCCAGAAAGTGACTTTATTTTCCAGAAAGGGAGTCTCTAATATCTTCCATGTTTTTTTGAGCCCAGATAGCATCTTGATAATCATCATTCTGACCTTTAGTTCTGACATATTAGTAATGTTCTATTGATTAGGTCCTCTTATTCTTTTTTTTTTTTTTTTTTGAGGTGAGTTTTTCCACTTTGTCATTTTATCCAGATAAGAAGAGATGAATGAGAGAACAAAACACTAAAAGGATAGCAAAGACCCCTGAAAAATATACATTAATCAAATCATAAGAGACCCAAAACTGGGAGGAGAAGGAAGGAAAAGAAACACACACAGAAATTTCTCTCTCTCTCTGTCTCTCTCTCTCTGTCTCTCTCTCCTTGATTAGACTGGTAAATAGGGCAGAGCCATACACTTGATTTTGGGTATATTTTGGTCCATTGGAAGAAACTGCTTCCCTAAATTTTAAAGAAAGAAAAACTTGTGTATGTACAAAAATTAGGGTATACATGATGAAGGGATGGACTATGACAGTAAAGATAAAAATTAAAATGATTCTAGGGGCACCTGGCTGGATCAGTTGGTTAGGCGACTGCTTTCGGCTCAGGTCATGATCCTGAAGACCCAGAATCAAACCCCACATTGGGCTCCCTGCTGGCTGGATAGCCTGCTTCTCCCTCTCTCATTCCCCTGCTTGTGTTCCCTCTCTAGCTGTGTTTCTCTCTGTCAAATAAATAAAAAATAAAAAATATTTTAAAACAAAGATTCTAAAAAAGGAGTTAAGAAGTTGGTTGAAAAAAAAAAGAAAAAAAAGAGGAAAAGTTGTGATGTGGCTGGAGACTAGTACAAAGCCTAGCTCTAGATTTAGTGTATATTTTTATCTACTAGAAGAAACTGTATCCCAAAGTTTTAAACAAAGAAAAACCTGTATGACTACACAAACTAAGCTTAAATACAATGAAGGGATAGAATATGACTAAAATAATGAAAATTAAAAAAGACCTTTTTTTCTTCTTTTTAATATTTTATTTATTTAGTTGAGAGAGAACACGAGAGGGGGGGAAGGTCAGAGGGAGGAGCAGACTCCTCATGGAACTGGGAGCTGGGAGCCTGATGTGGGAGTCAATCCCAGAACTTCAGGATCATGAACTGAGCCGAAGGCAGTGGCCCAACCAACTGAGCCACCCAGGCATCCCATAAAAGACTTTTTTTTTTTTTTTTAAAGAAAAAGGTATTGATAAGATAAAATAGTTTAAAAAATGTTAAAATAGGATAGTGAGAAAAATTAAAAATAGAATAAGAAAAAATAAAATTAAAAAAAATTTAACTTTGAAAGACTAAACCATGGGGGGAAAGCCATGAATTCTATGTGTGCATTTCCCTAGCTCTGAAGTTCTGCAGTTCTCATTGATTGGTGAACTTGATCTTGGCTGGATGTTCTCACTGATCTTCTGGGGGAGCGGCCTGTTGTATTGATTCTCAAATGTCTTTGCTCAGGTGGAACTGCCCCATCGTTGCCAAGGACCAGGCTAAGAAATCTGCTCAGGTTCGCTCTTAGTAGCGTTTATTCCCTCAGTGCTTTCCGTAGAGCTTTGGAGGAGGGGAATGAAGATGGTGGTCTCCCAGTCTCAGGCCCAGAGGAGCAGAGAGCTCAGGTCCCACTCCTCAGTGAGCCCTCAGAGAAAAGCAGTCAATCACAGCCTGTCTCCCTGGTCTTCGGCAGTGTTCCATGCTCACTCAGCCTATGACTGAGCATTTTTATCTCTGGTGCTCAACCCCATTTGGAGTCTCCAAATTCAGCAGATTTCTGCATCACACTCCCATGCTGCTCTTCCCAGTGGAGGAAGGAAGGGGTTTCCCTGGATCTGCCATTTGTGGGGTCCCTGCCCAAAAAGTGGTGGCCTGACTGCACCTGGGATAGTGGTTTAAAGTAAGCCCGAGCTGAGAGCCCACTCCTCAGCTCCACCTCTGCAGCTGGCTTCCCTGTTCCAATACCTGGGAGCTCTGCCATGCTCAGGCACCCCAAGTCCTTCTCTGACCCCGCAGGTCCTGAGATCACACTGTCCCAGCGAGGTTCCACTCTCCGCTTAGCCTCTGGGGGATGTTCCTCAGTGGAGCAGACTTCTAAAAGTTCTGATTTTGTGCTCTGTTACTCTATTCCTGGCCGGGAGCCAGCCCCTCCCTCCATGGTCTGTCTTCCCAAATGTCAACTCGGATTCACTTCTCCACACGCCCTACCTTCCAGAAAGTGGTCGCTTTTCTGTTCTTGGAATTGCTGCTCTTCTTCTCTTCCATATCCTGTTGAGTCTGTAGGTGTTCTCACTGTTTTGATAACCATCTAGCTGAACTCCTGGGACCGGATGATATCTAGGTCTCCTACTCCTCGGCCGTCTTGCTACTCCCCTGGTAAGTAGGTCTTAAATAACAAATTCACTCCCAGTCCTCCGAATCCCTCCATCTACAATGAAACAAGCAGGTCCAGCATCTCCAGCTCCCTCACTATGGGCTCTCTTTTGCTCCATCTTTCAGCCAGGGAACTAGAGTTCTTTCTAACTCCTCAAGGTGCAGCATTAAATGCAGAGGCTCTTCTTAGCAAGCCCAGTTTGTTCTGATCCCACTTTCAGTTCCTTCCATCACTATCTCATACCCTTGCTATCTGTTCCTGCACACGTTCCCAGATTTCTGCCAGTATAAGTTGAAAAGCTGGAGCAATTCTTTTGCAATTGAATGTTTGTCCTCATGGGTCACACTTTATACCTCACCTTTAAGGGTCTTCTTGGACTTGAGTCCAGTTACAGGTCTAGAAACAGAGAGGGAGAGTGAGTGGGGGTTAGTTCAGAGGAGAATCAGTATTTTGCATAACAACTGTCCCAGGGGAGGTCATTGTTGTTTCCTCAGATGATGCGGGTTAATCCCCTCAGACAACTGAGGAGCAGCTCACCTCAGTGGTAGAGAGAACTATTTCACTAATAAGGAAGACTTATCCAGAACTTAGGGGCTCAATGTCCCCAGCCTCATCAGAGTTTTCCCGCATTATCCCCATTTCAACTTTCAGGATTCCATTCCTTCCCAACCAGTGTCCTCACTTTAACAATAAACACGTTATGAACACACAAACACTTTCAGGTCATTTATTATTCAGTGCTGGAGCTGAAAATTTGAATCCGTGAGCTCATCCCTTTCTTTCCCCACTTTGTTCAGTGACATTAGGAGCAAGTGATCGATTTTATTATATTTGCTAGTTTGACAGAATTGTTTAACAGTATTATATACACCATGACTCAGATTGTTGCTTCTTATAAGTGGGTTATTAGGAGTACCCACTGGTGATATTGTGTGTGTCTCTATTACAAGATCATGCCTTTGACGTCAGCTCTCTTTACTACTATAAGTAAGCTCATTAGCTTCTTTACATCTGATCAGATTAGAGAGCTACTCTAGAAACCACAATTTGGGAACTTATCCTTAACTGTTCCTCTAGAACCACTCTCAACTCCAAAATCTGTCTTAGTCCCATTATTCAGAGAAACAGAATAGAATGTTTATTTCCATCTCTGTCTTTGTCTCTAACTCAATAAGGGATTTATTATAAGGAATTGGCTTCATGTGATTATAGGGCTAACAAATTCAAAGATCTATGGGTCAGTCATCAAACTGGAGACCCAGAAAGCCATTGTTTCAGTCCAGTCTGAAGCCTGGCTTGAGACCTAAGAAGTGCAAATTCAGTTTTAATTCAAAGGCAGGAAAAATTCTTCCTTACTTGTGGAAGGGTCAAGTTTTTTTCTTTTTAGGCCTTCAAGTGATTGGATGAGGCCCATCCACATTGGGGAGGGCCACTAGGGGAGGGCAATCTGTTCTACTCAACCTACCAATTCAAGGGTTAATGTTATGCAGAGACACCTTCACAGATACAACCAGAATAATGTCTGACCAAATATTTGAGCATCCTGTTGCCCAATCAAGGTGAGACACGAAATTAACCATCACAGTCCCCATCTCTTGCCTAGTACCTGATACATCATAATGCCAACAAATGTTTATTCAATTGAAATGAGCATACAGGACATTGTATATATAAAATACTGACCCGTTTCAAAATTAGGTTGTAACTGATAAAATATCTCACAACATACATGTTTTGAAATGATTGGTGCATAGCCATAGATGCATCCAGACTCAGCTTGTCGTGATGTGCTAAGTACAAGAGAAGATGTGGGTGCTAGTTTCTCTTCAGAGGGCTCAGGACCTTTTGGTCCAGTTAATGAGTCAAAGAAAGTGTTCAAATGTGGACTGGGGAGTTGGGGAAGGCCCCTAAGAAAGTAACATTTCCATCCAGACCGGAAGGATGACTATTGGGTCATCGTTTTTCTATAATTGTGAAATATCAGAAAAGAGCCAGGGATCTGTCAACCCCTAAACTATACGTCACACAACGGATGCCCTTGCACCAGCTCCCACTGGGCGCATGGCAGCTGGGGGCCCTGCGTATATACTCACAGAGGTGAGCTGCCCGGTCCTCTCCGAGTGTATGCACGGAGAAGACCAGTAGCATTTCACGTTTTCCTTCATACTGTGAAGTTTTAAGTAAAACTTCTTTCACGAGGATGAATTGTGCTTCCCAACGTAAAAACTAAGTCAAAATTGCAGGTGGGCTTGATCTATTTAACTCATTTATAGAGCATTTTGGCAACATAAGCAACTAAAAGTTTCCTTTGACAGAATTGTTTAAGGCACATACCCTGTGCCTTGAGATGACTTTACCTTTAGAATATTGTTGTGATAAATGTGGATGTACAAAGAGATATGGATCACTACAAAAAAAGGGTAACCAGGTGAGGTGATGGATGTGTTAATTAACTTGATTGTGGGAAACATTTCGTAGTGTGTGTACATATATATATCAGATCATTACATTGTACACCTTAAATAGATACTTTTATTGGTCAATTATGCCTCAGTAAAGCTGAGGGAAAAGATACAATAATACTCATTCAAGAATTGTTGTATTAGAGAAAAATTGGAAATAATGCAAATATCAACTCTAGGGGATAGTTAGATCAGTTAAGATTGAATCATGTAAGGAAATCTACAGGTCTTAAAAATGATGTGCAGAGAAGGAGGTAATGACAATCCACTTGGAAAATAAGTAGATAAAAGCCAAAAGTGGACTGATAAAGCAGTGGGCAAACGATAAGTCCCCAGCAAATAGTAGGGACACTAAGTGCAGTTTTCAGGAACGCGGGAGTTTCTTCAAGTTACCTTAGCTATTAAATACTTCAAAGCCTATGGCAAATGACAGCAGGAACCTGGCCAGTTCTACAAAATGTACCATTATGTGCAGTTATTTTCCAAAATAAATTGTTTGATCTTGGATTAGGATAGGGCTTTTATGAAAGAAACACACACGCGCGCATCCGATGTCAGTTTCAATAATAGACGGACTCAGAAGTCAATTCCGAGCAGGCACAGGCGTCTGGGCTCTTTTGTTTGTGAATGATTGTCCAGGCCCAAGTTGTACCATCGAAGTTCGTCCTTGGCAGGCTTAGGAGACTGTGCAGCCACGCTGCCTTTCCTCCTGCTTTTGATGTGTCTGCTGGAGTCCTGGGGTCTGCAGCCAATCTGCACCGGGAAGCTCTGGGAAGCTCTAAGGGAAAGAGAGGGAGGAGGCATGGGGACTGAATCAGGTTGGGGGAGGCTAGATCTGGCAGGTTGGGGTGGGAGGTGGGCAGCACAAAAAAATAAGGTGGCATAAAACAGAGCAGGAGAAAAAGGTGATATTATAGATCATAGCTTGTCGTCTATTACACAAAAATCTGCAACAGTTAGAAATTTAGCTAGCGTAGGCAGCCATTTATTCCTTCGTGAAATATTTGCCACCCATTTCATGTCATGCAAACACAGCTTGGTGGTGTCCTACAGGTGGACTTGTGTGTGTGATCTGGGGAGAGGGTGCCATATAATGATTAGGAAGATATAGAACTGGCCTTCGGCGATCTTACCCATAATTTCCGAAGGAGGACCATATTCTGTGTAGGGTAGCTCCTTCATGCAGAGAGGGAAAGATATCTAACTCAGCAGGAGCATTGTGAAAGATATAATTTTATGTAAAGTACCAGAGTCTACATTTGCATGGCAATTAGCAGGCAATCGCTAAACGATGCTATTATTATTATTATTGTTATTACTCTTATTAGTACAGGAAGAGACAACATACAGGATCTCTCCTTGTACTCCCTTCCAACTCGTTTTTTTTTTTTTTAAAGATTTTATTTATTTATTTGATAGAGAGAGTGGGAGATCTCAAGTAGGCAGGGAGGCAGGCAGAGAAAGACGGGGAAGCAGGTTCCCTGCGGAGCAGAGAGCCCAATGTGGGGCTCTATCCCAGGACCCTGAGATCATGACCTGGGCCAAAGGCAGAGGCTTAACCCACTGAGTCACCCAGGTGCCCTCCACCTCATGTTGTTTTGAGCTAAGCAGGCCTCTTTGCACTTGGATATCAAAGGCTTTGCGTACCAGATCCATTTCCTGTTTATTAAGCTTCTAGGCCCACTATACTACACCCTGGGTGGCTTAAATCATTAGCAATGCATTCTTTCAGAGTTCTAGAGGGCAGGGCTATGTTCCCTCTGAAGGCTCTAGCAAAGAAGCCTTCCTTGCCTCGTAGCTTCTGGTGGTACCTGGCAGTCCTCAGAGCTCCTTGGCCCATAAATCACTCCAGTTTTTCCCTCCCTCTTCACATGGCTGTCTTCTCTCTTTGTGTCTCTGTGTCTCTAGTCATTGGATTTAAGCCCAGCCTAATACAGTAAGATCTAATTTTAGCTTAACTACATCCACAAAGACCTTGTTTACAAATAAGGTCATATTCACAGGTACTGAGGATTAAGACGTGAACATCTATTTTGGGTGGACACAGTTCAACCCACTACACCTACTTTCCACTAAGGGACCCTGCTATTTGGTCAGCTCCCTAGATTTAGAAGGATTAATTCTCACTTAGGCTGGAAAGGTGAACATGTGACCTAAGACTGGCCACTCTCTTGGCCACAATGATTGGTTTAGATGTGGGTATTTATGTCCAAATCAGGCAATGAGAGTTAACACTGGCATTTTTTCATTTTTTAAAAAATATTTTTGTTTATTTACTTGAGAGAGAGGGAGAGCACAGAGGAAGAGCAAGAGGGATAAGCAGGCTCACCACCAAGCAAGGAGACAGATGTGGGACTCTATCCCGGGACCCTGGGATTGTGACCTGAACTGAAGGCAGATGCTTAACTGACTGAGCCACCCAGGTGCCCAACCCTGGCAATTTTATGGAAATCTTATGGAGCAAACTTCTCATTTGGCTATGCTAATTTGGACAGATCAAAGCTCAGCCCAGTCTGTGTAGAGGAATGAGCTTGGTATGTACTAGGAATAGAACATGTACTAGGAGAGTCATGGGAAGAAGTAGAGGTGTGGATGTGGATGGAAGGAAAAGGGAGGGCCAGATTGTACATTGTCTGAGGGAGGAGGGTCTAGCACACAGTGGGACCTCAGCGAATACTTCTGGAGTAATGAAATAAATATTGGATGCTCCATACTGTGGGTTGTATTTTACTGCTGATACTTGAGAAGTGAGTTGTTTTCAGTGGCTACAGCCTTCCTTAGTCGTTACAATTACTTATTAGATTTGGTTTCATCAAGAGGACATTAGAGAATGACAGTGAACATCACACGAAGGGAGACCCAATACGTCTTCACAACTGCAGATTTTCAAGCTCTTTGGTACAGTCAGCAATGCCCTCCTCAACCACAGACTGACTCCATTTGTAAGTTTGAAATGCCTGAGCAATGGCCACTGGTACCGTGGAGAAGAAGGCCTTGAGGAATCCTACAAAGTCATCAGTCATTTTCATTCTAGGTGAAAACCAAGAGCAGCAGTAGAAGTTTTACAACCTCTCTTCTTGGTCTTCCATTTCAGATGTTCCAGAGAGAAGTTTCTGTGCAAATGTACACTACGGATGCCATCAAGTGAAATCAACTTCTCAAAGCAGAGTTCAGTTCTTGGGTCTGTCTGAGTCCAGTCTGTCTTCCTCATGTCTGCAAGTCATCTTGCTCAAACAAAGCACTTAACTTGTCATTTTCTGACTCTCTAGTGTCCGTGCAATAAATTGCACTTGCCTTAAAATGGCACTTAAGTCTTCCAGCATTGGGCTCCAACAGCTTGCTTCCTACTGTCTCTACTTCGCCAACTTTCTTGACTTTGTTTGACATCAAACATGTTAATTTCCATGGTGTCCCCTTGGCTTGGCATGACCTTTCTCAGACTTTCATGTCTGCCTCTCTGACAAATCCGTTGGGGTCAAACACAAGTGCCAACACCTCTGTGAAGCCTTCCTAGATTTAACTCATTTCAATGAACCCTCCTTCCTTGGAGGCTCTTTGAAGATTAGCATTTCATGCATAAGTTTGAAGATGCTTACCATAGTATGCCTTAGGTTTTTTTTTTCTTCTGTATCTCTACTGTTAATTTCCCAGGCTGTCCATTAGACTTCATGGTGTCGCTTTACATTATTTCTGAGATGAGGGAATTCCTATCATCTTTCATATAATAACAGTATTGTGAACGCTTATTAAATGCCAAACACTCTTCTATCTTTTTTTTTTTAATTTAAAGATTTTATTTATTTGACAGAGAGAAACACAGCCAGAGAGGAAACACAAGCAGGGGGAGTGAGAGAGGGAGAAGCAGGCTTCCCGCCGAGCAGGGAGCCCGATGTGTGACTCAATCCCGGATCTCCGGGATCATGACCCGAGCCGAAGGCAGTCGCTTAACCAACTGAGCCACCCAGGTCCCCAACACTCTTCTAAATTGACATGTACTACCTTACTTAATTCTCAAAGAAACCAGAGGATTGTTATTAGCCCCATTTCACAGAATAGAAAACTGAGACACAGAGGTGTTAAGATATCATAGAGCTATATGTAGGATTCAAGATACAAGCCAAGTCTGTGAGGGTCCAAAGTTCATTCTCTAAGAGATTATTCAAGACTCCTCTCCTGTTGTAAAGACCCTGGGGTTGGGGACTGGTTCTGTGTTTCTTTTTGTTTTGTTCTTGGAGCTTTATGCTCAGTACCCCACAGAGGGCTTACTACAGTGTTAGGCCTGAATGCGTACTTGTTGTGAACGAAGGAAGCACGTGTTCCTGTATCTGGAAGTCACCCGAAAATAGACCATGCTTCATCCCCCTGCCATACCTCAGCTGTTTTTCGCATGGGTATATTTGTTGAATGCTTATGGAATGAAGGGGCAGAAAGAAAAAGACCGGGGTCACAAAAATGGGTGAGGAAGGAAGACCAGGAGGGAAACCGAAAAGTGGTAAAACAAAACAAAACAAAACAAAAAACTAGCTTTCTGAAGCAAACAGGGTTTGTGGAAGAATCGGAGATGGTACAATTGCATAGATTCCCTAGAGGGACTGGGCAGGTAAATGATAATTAGCGACTTTGGCTGGAGAGGGCCATCTTGTCACCACAAGGAACACAAGGGCTGGAGAGGGCCATCTTGTGGTGGGAACACAAGGGCTGGAGAGGGCCATCTTGTGGTGGGGACACAAGGGCTGGAGAGGGCCATCTTGTGGTGGGGACACAAGGGCCAGCAGTGAGGCCTTCCCACAGGCCGCCAAATAGGCAGGGAGGGGGCCGAGGGTTGCCAGACCTTAGGATTTTTCAAGATGCTAAAAATCTGGATTTTAGGGGTGCCTGGGTGGCTCAGTTGGTTAAGCGACTGCCTTCAGCTCAGGTCATGATCCCGGAGACCCGGGATCGAGCCCCACATCGGGCTGCCTGCTCGGCGGGAAGCCTGCTTCTCCCTCTCTCACTCCCCCTGCTTGTGTTCCCTCTCTGGCTGTGTTTCTCTCTGTCAAATAAATAAAAATATTTTTTAAAAAAATCTGGATTTTAGATAAACTTTTTTGTTTTTATATACTGTTGGCAAGTATTTCAAATTAAAGAAAAATGAAACACTTTGTGGGCTAGACCTAGTACGAATGTAATGAGAGGAGGTCCTGAGCTAAAGGCCAGGCCAGCTTTTCAGTCACCTTGAATGTCTGTGTGAGGACTTTCGGAGCTTATTCAATACTCAGCATGCAAAATTATCTTTGAACTCATAGCTCAATGTTTGGGGATGATACAACTGTCACACCAGGGGTTGGTCTTGTTCATTCTTTGGTATACAAACATTGCTTATTAAATTTCCCTAAGGTTTCCCGAAGGAGCTGATTTGCAGCCTTAAAATGAGCATGTCATTTCTCTCACTTATCATCCTCAGCCCCGGGCCAGAGTCAAATGAGTCATAGCTGGTCCCTCCAGAAATAGGGAAGTGGCAAAACCACCCAGGTGACCTAATTGTGCAAAGCATTAAAAGACTTAACTGGCCAAGTTTGGGAGTATGTTCTGGAAGACCTGGGACAGTAAGAAAAGTAGGAGTAACTTGGCAACGCTTCAGGGAGAATGGAGAGAAGTGGGGGCGGGGGACGATGGATGCCTGAAATTGAGCAGGACAAAGAATACAATCTAGATAATGGGAGACACTTCATCCTTTTGTCTTTTCTTCCATTTTATTAGTGGTCTATGGTTGGAACACCTCCTGTGGGCTCAGTACCATGCCAGCCACTTGCATCAAAGAACAGATGCCCTAATGCTGAAGAAGGACCTGGGTTTCCAGCAATGAAATGCATAAGAATCTTGTCCCTATCACTTAATAGCTGTATGACCTTGAAGAAGTTTCACAGCCTCTTGAAGCCCCAGTCTCCTAATCTGTAAAATGGAGAGAGTGGTGGACTCGATCCTGATCCCATAGGCTTATTGTGAGATCAATAAAGAATATTTGTTTTTTTGTAGACCACTTAACACGGTGCCTCCCACATAAGTAAGGACTTAATAAATGATGGCAATTAGCACATTTACATGTAAATTCTCCAGTGGAAGAATACAGAAGACACAGTGTTGACCCAAACAGGGACATCATTTTCTATCTCTTGCTTTTATTTATGGCAGTCTCCCCCACCTCCCTTCTCCACGGTTTTGCTTTGGGCAGCTTCAAAGACCAGCAGTCAGAGGTGAGCCTGAAGCAGATGCCCCTCCTGACAAAATGGTCAGAACATGAAAGGTAGGCCAGCGCTACGTCACAATGCCTATGTCATTCCCCTCCTTTCCCCTCATCATGCAGGCACTGTATCATCTCACATTATAAAAGGGTAAGTACAGGACAGTAAGATTCTGAGAGGCAGACTTCTATTACAGTATATTGTTATAATTGTTCTATTTGATTATTAGTTATTGTTGTTCATCTCTTACTGTGCCTAACTTATGAATTACACTTTGTCAGAGATATGCATGTATAGGAAAAAACATAATATATATAATGTTGGGTGCTAATGGGGGCTTCAGGCATCCCCTAGGGGACTTGGACCATACCCTCTTGGATAAGGGGGAACTACTGTATTTCCTTCATAGCACACACTACAATTCGAAATTATGCTCCCAAAGTCTTTTTAGTTGTCCTACACAGTCTCCCCTCTTACCTTCGGTGGACTGCAAGGCGCAGGAGGGCAGGAAGCATGTCTGGTGTCTACCTTGACCTCCTAGTGTTCCCTAGCGCCTAAGCGTATATCAGGTACCTAATAAGAATAATATTTTTTGAGAATTTATCTGCGTGGGTTCTAATATGTTGTAGTGCATCATCTTGTCTAATCCTTTATGATCTTGTGGATTTTCACTTTCTCTGTCTCCAGTTTAAAAACGGGATGACAGGATCACACAGAGATGGAGTCACTTGCTCAAGTTCACAGGGCAGAGAAGTGGTAGAAGCAGGTAAGTGCTCTGGCCCGTGCTATGGTCTATGCCCCCTTCTGCTGTGAATGGAATATCTGTGGAATAAATAAATTAATGAGGGAATAATGAAAATATTCAAAGAGGAGGCAATTTAACTGGACAGAAAGATGAGTAGGAGTTTGCAGGGAAACAAAGGATAAAAGTACAAATGTGTGCATGCATGAAGTAAGGTTGTTAACTTTAGGAAGACCAAGCCTAACACACAAATGGGGGTACGTGGGGTAGAGACAGAGAGAGAGCAAAGGAGAGCACAGGTATTAAGGAGGCCTGTGTCCCGTACTAAAGAGCATGGGCCTTTTTTTTACTAGGGACAGGGAAATACTGAGGGGACAAGTGGGGCAAGACCAGCTTTTCTTGTCTGCAATCAGCATTCTGATTATAAGAAGGACAAACCAGAGAACTGTGGATCTGAGCAGGGAGGCCAGTTTGGAGACTCCTGAAGTAGTGGAGATGAAAAACTGTATTCCCCACGTATGATAAACTTCCAGATATTTCTGAATTTGGAGTCTTTAGATATTAACAGGGAGCAGTATTTCAAATTATAACTTGGAATGGTTTGCAAGAATTAACGAGAGTAAAATTTAACCTTGTTAGAAAGGACTTCCCTAAATGGGTTTGCGAGCTTTTCCTTTTTTGGGCCAATATTGGGCCGTACATGCCCACTAGGTGTGACTGCTTCTTCTTCCGAAACCAGTCACGTAAACACAAATTCAGGCAGGCACTAAAATCTTGGAACGTCTTTAGTTTGGGAATCTAAACCCAAGGAGCCGTTAGATTTTGCAGTGGCCATTATTCCAAAACATAAATCAAGCCAAATTTGTTTGAAATTCTGTCTTTAGAAGGTTCTGTGTTTTGACAAACCTTGCAGCAAATTTAGTCCAGCTTTTGGATTTGTAATGAAACCCGAAACCAAGCATGTTGGCCTGCCCTGGGGTCTTCTCAAACAAGTCCCAAGCAGCCTTAGTTTAAGGCCTCCCCTCATCTCGTCCTGGCAAGGGACATTACCGTGTTGGGGTTGGGTTGCACTGGAAGTTTGGGGTGTGCTCCGCAAACATTTCAGACAATCACAGAAAGGGACTGAGCAAGATAGCAATTTGGTATTCCTAGTATTCTTTTATTTATGTTTTTTAATTATTTTTATTTCTATTGTTACCTAAATTTTTTTTCCCAGTGTTCCAAGATTCATTCCCCATTCCCCACACCCAGTGCTCCACGCAATAGGTGCCCCCAGTACCCACCACCAGGCTCTCCCATCCCCCCACCCCATCCCTCCAAGTCCCTCAGTTTGTTTCTGTGTCCAAAGTCTCCGTTGTTTCGTTTTTCTCCCTGGATTACCCTGCTTCCCATTTACTTTCCTTCTCCCACTGTTCTCCAGGTTACCCCTCATGTACCTCAAGTAAGTGAAACCATGCGATACTTGACTTTTTCTACTTGGCTTATTTCACTCAGCATAATCTCTTCCAATCCAGTCCATGTTGCTACAAAAGTTGGGTATTCATCCTTTCTGACGGAGGCATAGTATTCCATTGTATATATGTACCACATCTTCTTTATCCATTCATCTGTTGATGGGCACCTTGGCTCTTTCCACAGTTTGGTGATTGTGGCCATTGCTGCGATGAACATTGGGGGACATATGGCCCTTCTTTTCACTACATCTGTATCTTTGGGGTAAATGCCCAGTAGTGCAATTGCATACTCCTAGTATTCTTAAGAGTGTAAATTACAGAATGAGCAATACCTTATCCCCTGTTGGCTAGTGACTTGGAGATACCCCAAGCCATGATTGGGGCAGAAAGTTAATTAACCTGCTTATTAAAAAGAAGAAATGTCGCATTTGCATGCATTTACATTCAGGTCTTGCATACGTCACCGTTTTTGGTGGTCTCTGCTTTCTTTTCTTAGTACTACAGACCAACTAGGTATTAGCTCAATATATTCACATTGTCTGTGTCTCGGCTTTGTTTAAGGGTATGTGTCTGGTTATCATGGGTTCCAGTGGAATTTGATTGTCATATAGATCATTTAATTCTCCGTAAAGATCCTTACCCCTCCCTGAGCTGTGTGGATTTTCTTCTAATTATCATATACCTCAGATGCAAAAAGATTTCTGTTCTTGACCAATCTTGGGAACTAAAAACCTTGCCTCTATCAAAGTTGGACATGTTATTTGGGGATGAGCCAATTATCTGCAATTTCCTACTCAACCAAATTTTCCATGGTCATTTTTGTGGGAGTTTTCTCCTGCTTGCTTTTCCTATCTTATTTGGGGGGCAGCTTTGGGAGGAGTTTTTTTTTTTTTTTCTTTTCTTTTCAAGAAGGAAAAACAAAACAAAACAAAAAACAAACCAAAACCCAACCAACCCATTGCTCCATGAATGTAATTTTAAGCATTCCAAATTCCGAATGATTGTTTTTTACCTGAAAATGCTTCTGTAACCTGAACCCAGGCCCCCTTAAACCTGCATGAGTGTAGCCTTGGGAGAAGAGGGAGGGGCTAGGAAGAGGATTGATTGTGTGTGTGTGGGGGGGGGGCAGGGGGTGAGGAGGGGGTGAAATGCAAAGGCTGTAACAAGCCCTTAGAACACCAGCAAGTAAAACCAAAACTATACAGGGAGATTAGTGCAGAGGGAAACCTTGGCATGTGAGTGAATCACCAGCTCTAATACAGGGGACCCCAGTGCTGTGTCCTGTATTTGGTAGTAATCACATTTCGGATACATTACAACAGTGTGGCTGTCAGGGGTGAGTGGCTCAGACAGCCTTAAACCACCTATATGCTAACAAGCTTAGCAATCAGGTTGTGAAGGGTCCTGGCTGGAGGAAAAAAATTAAAACCAAACCTTAGACTTCTGTCAGACTCTGAGGAGAATTATATTTTTGAACTAGTCTACAGTGTGGACAGGAAATGACCTCTCTACAAACTGCTTCTTTAAAAACAAGCAGTGGTGCCTAAAGCTATCCAGCTTCTCTCTCTCTCTCTCTCTCACTCTCATTCTCTCCCTCCCTCCCTCCTTTCCTCCCTTCCTCCCTACCAACCTCCCTTCCTCTCTGAAGCTCCAGCTCTCTCCCTCTCTCTCCTCTCCCGTGCGCCCTCCCTCCCTCCCTTCTTCCCTCCCTCCCTCCCTCCTCTCTCGCTCTCCCTCTCCTCTCCTGCTATAGAGGGCTCCAACAGCAGTTCCCAGCCAGTGTGTTCAGCCTGCCTGCCTGCCTGCCTCTGTGTGTGTGTGTGTGTGTGTGTGTGTGAGCGCGTGTGCGTGCGTCTACTTTGTACTGTGAGGAACACAGCCCATGTGCTCTGCATGGACGTTACTGATACTCTGTTTGGCTTGATTTTCGACAAGCAGGCAAGATGTCCAGCACACCACATGACCCCTTCTATTCTTCTCCTTTCGGCCCATTTTATAGGAGACATACACCATACATGGTACAGCCAGAGTACCGAATCTATGAGATGAACAAGAGACTGCAGTCTCGCACAGAGGTAAGTACTTCAACCTTGGGTGTGTGTTTGTGTCTTTTTTTTTTTTTTTTTTTTAACCGTGCATGGGCTTTTCCTGGGTTGCTGGCTGAATTCTGTGGGAAGTGTCCCACTAGATACTACCACGTACGTGGAAATGAGCGCCAGGATGAATCCACTAGTTTGAACGCCCGGTTTCCAGGCACAGCAACTCTTGGAGCTGGGGACAGTTTCTGCCGGAATCTTGAAATAGACAACCCAGCACTTGATTCGCCTGCCGGGTCTCCAGAAATGCTGTTCTTCCCGAACTCTGGGGCTTGCAGACTCTGAGTCGGTCCCGTTGGTGTTTCGTGAGATATAATTCTCAGGGATTTGGGGAATCATTCGCATCTGACAAAATAAAATTTTAATACCCTCCCCCCCAGGAAGTCTGCTTTGACCTGCATTTGCTTTTCAAAGTCATCAAAATCGAGGTGGTGGGGGCAGAAGGATAGCCCCCTACACTTTTCAGAACTAGCCCTGGAGGGACACATTGTTTGTATATTTCCGTGTTAAATTCAGAAACCAGTTGCTTGGGGCGAGGGGATTCTCGACTTTCTCTTATCGCTGATGGGAGTGTCTCCCAAGGAGCCCTACCTTCCCCCGGGAGCTGGCTCTGCACTCAGGTCAGCTCGAGTTTTGCATATTTGTGATCTTGTAGCCTGAAACCGGGAGCGAGCCTCTGCCTTCTCTGCGGCCAGTAACTCTGGGAGCCGAGAACAGGACTTTGAGAACTTTGTAAATGCAAAACTCCAGACTGCCTCCTGCAATTTAAATATTTAATGCCAGTTGACTTTTTCTCTGTGCTAGCTGGGCTGGTGGGTCCTGGGCTGGGTTGTCCAATTGCCTGTAAGTTGGGGCTTTGTGTTGAAGTGTTCTGAGGAGTTTGTTATAGGTGCACCAAAGTCACTTTAGGAAGTAGAAATCTCTGGGACTCCCGTCTTCTCTGCCAGAGTGCAGATACCCAGAGGGTTGATGGCAAAGAGCTTTAAAGGAATAGCTTTGGTGGAATTGTAGATTGAAGACTGACTCTCAGCTCTGGAAGGGGACTCAATGTTGCATGATAAAATAAAACACACTTGCTTAAATTGTCAACAGAGCCATGGAGAATTCATGACGCTTAATGTATTTAATACAGCTAACAGGATGTGACCTGCTTTCTGATTGGCTAACTGCTGGACAAGGGCTGATTTTTTTTTTTTTAAACTGGTTTGTCTTTAGCACTGCTATTTTCTTTATGTGTTAATACACCATAGAAGTTAAATAGAATTGATGGTGCTTGGCTTCCCCAGAAGCCAGCTTTTACAGAAGGGTAAACGCCACTTTGCTTAGGGTGGTGACCTGTTGACAGTAAATGATATTCCTGTGTGTGTTGTTGTGTGTGTTACAGTTTGCCTATTTCATTCCGTTTTTTGGAACTATCTGTGGGACTCTTCAATTCTTACAGAAACTATTGGTTGTCACAGTCTGCTTGTTAGAATTCAGAGGATAGAAAATGTCTTGTAGTTCAGACACATATTCATTGCAATACAAATTTGGGTTAAAAAAAGGTCTTAAAAATATACGTGGTTGGAAACAAGAGAATGAGGGCCATTAGGGCTCAGTTCTTGAACAGCAACAGGATTTAAAAATAACCCGTGTCCAGCTTATGGTTTAGAAAGTTTCTGAGAAGTTGTGGAATGAGGTTTTTCTGCCATCCTCCTTGGTTAGGAGAAGAGGCAGATTTCCCTCCTATCTGTGTTCCCTTACGCTCCTAAATTATCACGTGGTCAGTTCAGAGAGAGATGATGCGGGCACTTTCCTGTCCTGGCCCTCACAAAAATCTGCAGATGCAGAAAGGTCCCATACTTGTTTCCCATTTGAGAGAAAACCTTTGAAAAGTTCTCTATTCCTAATATGTTTCCTAAAAAAAGTCACGTTATCTTTTGTGAGAGCTGAACTCAGGAACTCCTAACTTTTGGATTATGGGGTATTACTTTTAATGATTTTCCTCTGAGTAGAAGAAAAAAAATAAGAACAAAAACCCCCAAACAACCTCCTAGCTCAAGAAACTGGAGAGAAAAGCTTGCTCTGACAAATCTTAAAGATTTTTTAAAACTTCTCTGACCCTGACAAAAAAGCACCGTGAAGTGTTTTCTGGTATGTTCTAGAGCCAACCCCAAACATTTCTCCCCTTAATTAGATCTTTTTTTACAATTATCTAAATAATTGCCTTGACACTACTTTTCTCTTTGTCAAGCAGTAAATGATGTCGTGAACCCAACAGCCATAAATTTGTTTTTGTTTCATGTGAAAAAGAGGAGAGAATAAAATAATTTCTCTTAAGATATTTAAATATTAATATTAAATATTAAATTTTGATAATAGTTTTTAGTTGGAAAAGAAAATATTTAGGCAAAAAACTTTTCATGAGGAAGTTACATAGTGCCTTCCATGATGACTATTGATAACGTTGTTCTTGAGTTCTAGAGACGGTTGAAAGAAAATATAATAGCCAGCCAAGAGTTACCAGGTTATTCACACACAAAATCATCATTGAGTGGCTTTTGCAACTTAACCAAGGCATTCAAATCATTTTGGCAAGAGAGGCTCACTTCTTTCTCCTCTGTCTTCTGGTTCCTGATTCTATATTACATGGAATTATTTCATTGATTCCTAGTAACACACACACACATACACACTTTGGGTAATACTCTGAAGTCTCCATTCCTATTTGAACATATAGACTTGGCTAGATAGAATTTGTAACAGGTCAATGTTGATAAATGAATTGTAGTCAAGTTTCTAGAAACTTCCTCGAAACCTCCGTATTTATGGAAAGGAATGAAAGTGGTAAAGAACCATGGGGCTTACCTATTCTTCCACAGCTGACCCCAGGGCATTCTCTCTTGTGACTGGTGCATTTCTTCCAATTAAATCAAAGTCCTTCGGAAGCTGGGTAGTGGGAGTTTAAAGAGCATTGGATTGGGAGTTAATCTTGTTCTTTTCTTGTTGCTTTCACTTCCTAAAACTATTTGGTGTAGATCATGGCTCCTCATCTGAAGATTACCTCACAATACACCTAAGATTCTTAAAAATTTCAGATGCTGCAAAGTCATGGATTTGGTTTTCTTTTGTACGAGAAAGTATTGCGAACCAGCCTGAGGAACACAGACATTATTTCTGTGCTCATGGTATTCCATTTGAACTCACAAATAGTCATGAAACAATGAAGTCACAGTGGAGAAAAAGCTGAAGGTAGAGCCCTTGCCAGTCTTGTTTAAAGTAGCGCTTGGAGCACGCAGTTCCTGCGACAAAGTAGGTACTCAGGAAACCTTTGTTAACTTGCCTATCAGTGAACCAATAGATGGAGGAGGAGAAAGTTTGGAGAACTCACACAATTCCAGGGCCTCTAGGAGCCTGGTGAGCCCCGAAGCTGCTTTGGGCATCGGCCTCCCATTCCCCTAAAAGTGCTGATCCCCACCTTCTCCACCTTTATTTTATCCATGAGGTGACTTACCTCCCTAATCTTTGTGGTAAAGGAAAGCAAGGGTCTCAGAGATTATAGGACCTTTTTAAAGGAACATGAATGTATTACAAAGCGAACAGAAACAACAAAAAATATGCTTTAAATGCTATTGGGTGTTCTGGGAAATATAATTTATTTGCAACATCAGAATCTCAGTGGAATTTCATAAAGAAATGTGCGGATGTTCCCCTCCCCGCCCCCGCCTTTTAAATGAAATTAAGAGAAACTCTTTGAGCTTTGCGTCACTGTTGGTCACTGTAATTCCCAGGCCGGAGGAAGGGGATGACATTTTCCATTGTGTATGCTACCATGATTTACCCGACATCTTCCAAAATTCTAGTATTTGAATGGTCTTGCTGTCCCAAATGTATGTGGGAAGAACACAACTGCGCAGTTAGATAGGTTAGCATTGCATGCAGAATACAGTCAGATAGGCAATAAAAACGTGGTCTACAGAGATCAGAATTTGCTCTGTAAAAAGCTTCAGTAATTAGTTAACAGTAAACAGTATTTTTTTTCATTTCCTGAGATTTGTGAAATGAAAATATAGGTAAAATACGGGACACATTACAGTGACCTTCATTTTTAGTGAGAGGATTTCACTAATGTTGCATTACTAAAGAATTTAAGAAAGTTTATCAAGTTCTAAAAATCTTCATTCTTGTGGCCAACTTTTCTATACCTTTTTTTCTCTAATGACCCAACATGTCTCCAGTGCAACAAAGCAACACCACAAACTCCAGGAAAGTGTGGGTTCCATTATGTATTTCTTCTGTTTCGAGGGTTTTTCTTTTTTTTTTTTCTTTTATCAACATTACACATCCCACTCCAAAAGAGAAAACTGTGATTACAATTGGAAGACACACACACACACACACACACACACACACACACACACACACACACGAGGTTTTTATTAGAATTACAGTTTCTGGTTTTACAGGATTTAATATGAATGCGAAAAATGTTTGAAGACCTTGAAATTTAAATCTGCTGCCTGCACCCCTCCTTGCTCAACTCTGGGGCTCCCTGGGGAGGGTGTGGGAGGGGGTGGGGGGGCTCTCATTCTTCTCTTTCAGTTACATTTTTATATACTTCAGTCACAGGGTTTCATGTTGTAACATCATGTTTATTCATGGGGGTGGTTTAGTTTCCTTGATGTTCGGACTGAGTCTAGTTGAAATGAGATTAGGTATTTTGGATAGGTGGAAAAACATGAGAAATGTTTTGTGATAACTTGGGCTTTTTTTCCCTAGAAATTTAGACAGAAAAATGCTGCTGTTACACTACGTCATATGAATGATTCTCAGTGTTAAACCGAGAACTTTCCAAGTTTTTCTGAAGGGGGTTGCGAGGAGTGGGGGGAGGGGGGCATTGGTAGTGGTAAGGAAAGCTGTTTTGAAAATGTTAAATGAAACCAAAAGTGAAGTTTTAAAAATGAGAACTTCCAAACTCTCTTATTTTTCAAAATCTCTACATGACCTCAGAAAACAAATCGCAGAACTCTTGTACCGATTTTATTTTCCTGACGTCTTTTCCCCCCCTATGTTCTTACTATGGGAACTGTTTTTAATTAAAAATTGCTGCAAACTAACTATTAGTAGGAGGCCAAGAAGAAGAAAAAAATCTCTCAACTCACAGTCAACACTGATTCTTATCAGTCTAAAATCAATGCACACTGAAATTTCTCCCTTTTTGGTGTGTAAATTATGATATAGGATTTAAAACCCATATGCATTTTTTAGGCATTTAGCTTTTTGTTTGGGTCTCAGAAAGAAATTAATTTAAATTGTATGGCGAACAGGGCTATAAATCTCCTTTTATTACATTTGTCCACAGTAACTCATTTTTCATGAGGAACACAGAGCACCTCCTTTCTGAACAAGCAAACAAAATGTAAAACTAACAATTCCAAATATCCAACTTTATCCATTGTCAAGAACAAGATTCATAAACTTATTTGGGTTCGGTTGGTGGGTCTCAAAATACAATTGATCTTAGAAAGCAATCTCTTTTTTAAAGTGTCAGAAAACGGCTTTAACAATGTTCAACTGATGTAGATTTTACATATACCTTTGTCATTATCTGACAAAGATATTGTTCTCTCTCTTTATTTCTTTCTCCCTTCTTTCCTCCCTTCCTCCCTCCCTCCTTCCTTCTTTCTTTCTCTCTTTCTCTGTATTTCTTTCTCCCTTCTTTCCTCCTTCCCTACTTTCTTCCCTCCCTCCTTCTTTTCTTTCTTTCTCTCTTTCTTTCTTTCTTTCTCGTTTTCTTTCTTTCTCTTGTTCAAGTCTAGATTTTTTTTAAAACTTAAATTGTAAGAATATGCATCTTGACATATGTAACTATTAATACTTAAAACAAAATTTAGTTGTTTCTTCAAGAATTGCCATATTTCAGGCAATGACAATAAAAGAGTCTGGGAATATAGAGGTGATTAAAACATTTTCTGTCCTCTAGAAGCTTACAGTTTGGTAATGAAAAAATACATACCAAAAACCGAGTCTTACACTGAGGGGCCACGATAGATACATAAATATGTGGTGGATTATGGGTGTGTCCATATACTGAAGGGTATACGCCCTTCAGAACGGTGGTCAGGGTGATAATAGGTAATATCTATGGGGTGCTCACTGTGTGCTAAGTGTGGTGCTGAATGCTTACTGTAGGTCAGCGCATGTAATCCTCATAACCACCTCAAGAGGTAGGTACAACTAATTGTGCTTTTCCTGGGAAACAAAGGGTTAAGTAAATTGTCTGAGGTCACACAGATGCCAGTTGAATTTTAGAGGTTGTGCGCTAACTTCTCTGTTGTAGCACCTCTCTTGAGATAAGAAATACTAGCTAGGATTCTAGTTTCACCTGTAGAAATTTATTTGGTGAATAAATTCACTTTTTCTCCCTAGGACAGGTTGACTTTGGCAGTGGCTGGAAAGTGACCTCATCTACCTAACTTGATTTGACTATTTGTTTCTCAGATTCCTGACTGATTTCAAAAGAGACCATGTGCAATTCCAAAGGATGGTACCAGAGATGGACAATATACCCTGGTTATCGAGAGAAAAGAATCAAAATGACACTCCCTCTTGAAGAATGAGTGTCTCCAGTATTCATTGAAGTGGTCTTCTCTGAAGAATCACTGGAATGATTGTGAAATGATTATGCATAATCATCTAAAAATGTAATTTTTTTACTTAAAAATATTTTAGGTGTCCATCTAGTGCTTGACTTTTCTCAGGCATGCTCTGTGGAAGATGCTTTGATTGTCTTAAGCATGAGATATTAGGAGATTAAATTAGGATTAGATTTGGCATGATGTTGGCTTCCTTTGCAGGTACTCAGTGAGGAATCTAAGGGAAAATAAAAATGTACAGGGGCTTCCCACTCGCCTGGTGTGATCCTCTTCTAAGAGGCAATCTCCATACCTTGTGTCTCTGCCTTTCTTTGTGAGGGTTGATGTTCCCTCCCTACTCTTGCAGCCTACTTCAGCTGCCCCTGAGGCCCTTGTCCTTACGGTAAATGCCTGTCCATTATTGGACATAAGATGGATTTTCTTATTTGTTCTACCTCAAGCTTTCCTGCCTGCTCCCTCTCTCCACCTTAAAATCTATTCCCCACCAGCAGCCAAAGTGATATTTTTGAAGCATAAATCCAATCACGTCATTCTTTAGCTTGCCCTTACACCTAGAATAAGCTCCTTGCTCTAGCTATAAGAATGGATTGATCCACTCCTCAAGATGTCCAGTCTTATCTCCTTCCACATGCTCAGCAGACTCCACTCACAAGGAGCATCTTCGGGTCTATTAACTCTCCAAGCTTGTTCATAGCTCAATGCCTTTGCCCTCAGTATTAGGATGGATATACAGATTCCTCTATAATAACCCCTAGAAGTGTTAGCAGACGTAATTTGAATTTCGCATGGTGTTGGCTTTATATGCAGGGAATCAATTATATATCTCAAAGAAGGTGGTGACAATGAAGGGTAAGAGTCCCAGCACTTTGTAGGTCCTCTAATGACCAGCCTATATGTCCCCTTCATAGAGAAGCTTTTCTGAATCACCTTGATTAAAATGACCTCCCTTAACCCCCATTCACTTTCTGTCACATGTCCTGATAATTTTCTTTTTTTTGTTTTTAAGATTTTATTTATTTATTTGACAGAGAGAGAGAGAGATCACAAGTAGGCAGAGAGGCAGGCAGAGAGAGAGGGGGAAGCAGGCTCCTAGGACCTTGAGATCATGACCTGGGCTGAAGGCAGAGGCTTAACCCTCTGAGCCACCCAGGCACCCCTGATAATTTTCTTCATAGAAATTATAACAAGCTGATCTTTTCTTGTTTCTGGTTTATTCCTGGAGTATCTGCTTGTCCCCCATAGACTATGAGCTGTGGTTTGTCTTGTTTGTAGCTTTCCCCCCAGTGCTCCTGAGCACATAGTTGATATGCAAAACGTAGCAGTTGAATAAAGGAAATTCCATTGTATCAGTACTGTCCATCGACACTGGAATTTACCTTGAGTCTTACTGACAGTTACAGCTGGAAAAGAATCTGTGAACCTAATGGCCTGGTGAGTGTTCACTGATAGAATACTCAGCCAGACCTGCAGAGAAAAGAAGGCTGAAAAGTGAATTTCTTCTGAGAAGGAAGTGTTGACCTGAGAATTTTGCCTTCTGGGTGGTGTGAATCTGTTGGGAGTCTCCCGACTTCTGATTAAAAATATTTACACTTATCCTAGTGTTTTTTCTCATTTGATATATCTCCCACTTCTCTCTCTCTGGATCTACTAGGGGCCCACAGCCATGAATTATGAGATGAATCAAGAGCTTACCTTACATTTCCGGGAGCACTTTGCACTTTGGGAAAGGGCTTTCAGGGCCATTAATTAGCTTATTTGAAGTGATTTGCACAACAGAAAATATGGAAAGTTCTATTAGTGTGTGATCTTGTGGTTTATAATAACTTTGTGTTTGCTAACTGTAGTGTGTGTGAGAGACAGAGAGAGGCAGACGGAGCGAGAGAAATGCTCTCCCCATCAGATTGCGTTTGTGTATATGCGCACCTTCTAGTTAGAAATATGCACAGTGTTTCCAATGGCGCGTTTTTTTTCCTTTGGAGTGAAAAGAGTGACGTGCCTGGAATGTAAAGATCTGAATGGAGGTATGACTTATAGCAATCTGGATCTGGATCCAAACCCGGGCTTGCCTCTTGTTTGCTGTGTGATCTTAGGGAAGTTTTTTAACTTTTCTGAGGGTTTTCTTAGCTTGAGTTTTAGCTTAGGGAGGTAGATGGTTAATGGATGTAAAATGCCTGGTACAGTCAGGCCCCCTCCTGCACTTATCCAGGAGTTTTGCTTTGCTCAGTTTCAGCTCCCAGCAGTCAGTCAACTGAGGTCCAGGAGCAGATGACCTTGGTTCTGCTACATTGTGGGAAGGTCAGTAGTAGGCTAAGGCTGCATCACAATGCCTATGCCATTCACCTCCCCTCCCCTCATCACATAGCCATTTGTCATTCTCTCATCTTCGCTGGAAGAAGGGTGACTGTAGTACAATCCGATATTTTGGGAGAGGCAGACCACATTCACATAACTTTTATTACAGCATATTGTTATACTTATTTAACTGTAAGTAATTTTTGTTAATCTCTCACTCTGCCCAATTTATAAAATTTCACTTTATCATAGGTGTGTATTCTAGGAGAAAACATAGTACACACACAGGGGTTTGGAACTCTCCATGATTTCAAGCATCCACTGGGGGTCTTGGAATGCATGTCCTACAGATAAGGGGGGAGTGTAGAGTAGAGTGTAGAGTAAACGCTCAAGGAATGGGAACTAAGATGATGATGATGATTTGCAGCCCCTGTTCTCTATCCCAGCAGCAAATTAAGTCACATAAGTAGTGTCAGGGCTTGATTGTCTGCAAGTATCTTTACAAATATTTTTTACATGTTTTGTACTAGCACACTGCAGTTTTATGAACCAAACTTACAGTGATGTTTTAAGACTCATGGACTTGGTGTTCTTATATGATAAGATAACCCCATCGGGAACTCTCACTGTCATATAGTAGTGCTGACATAATAAGCATATGTCTTCTTGTGGCCGTAATCTCCCCCCAACCCCCGCCAAATCCAGGGTATAATGATCTCTGAGACTTACCTATTAGGAATTAGGAATTGAGGAGTTAAGGATTAGGAATTGACGCCTGTGTGGGACACACGTGCTCCCTTGCCTTGGAGAAGCTGTGTTTGCGGCTTGCTCCTGCTAAGAACTCACTGGACACAACAGAACATTGGAATATTCCCTTGTCTCGGCAGCACCTCTGCAGGGCCACCAAAATGTGGGCCCCAGGGAGGCTGGGGAGCCCACACCTGCCATCCTGGACTAGCCATTTCATCTAAAGAGGCGCACCTCTCAAAATGCTGCTCTTCTGTGCACCTTTCAAAATACAGACTTCTGCAGGGGAGCTGTGTCAGCACTGGTCGGAAGCCTGAAGCCCCACCTGGTTCGGGACTGAATGGCCTTGCCAATTGATCCACTGGGGCACCTTGTGGCTTATTCCCTAACACAGTGAAAAAGCACACGGGAGAAAGCAGCAGTGTGCTGGATGGCACCATGCGGTACCCTTCTGGCCAGAGGGAGCAGGGTGATGGTAGGAAAGCAGCCTCCTGCTTTCCTTAGAGATGCACCTGCGTGTTACAAGGTGCTGATGTGTCCCGCCAGTCACAGGGTAGGGCTTTCTTGAGTTTTCGTTATTGAATTCTCTCAATTACACCTACCTTCCTACACTTCATCCCCTTGACCAGATCACTTGTGATTTTTATTGAGAGTGCCACATTAATAATTTTTTAATCAGTTTTATAGTCAAGTATCTTCCATCGCTCAAACATTAAGTTGTTTGCATATATGCTTATTATATATATATATGCACCTCAAAATACAGATATATGTTTATATATTTTAATATATATATTATAAATATATATATATTTCTATTTTGGAGAGGGTTGTGCTTGTTAAATTTTGCTTCCTGATATGGGTTATTTCTTAAGACTCATGAAGATTGTCTTGAGACCGAGAATTGTGTAGACAAGCAAAAGCTAAACCAATAAACTAGGCTGACCATTTGTCAGTACACATGCACACACAAAGTCCTCTTATGCCTTATAATTTTAGCCATGATTACCCTGCAATTGGCTAAAATTTCTTGCTTGAAATTGAAATTAAGCGTTTGGTGTGTATCTCTTGCCTTTGAAAGGTTTTGACAGAGAACATTTCATGGAAAGCCTACCACTCTCAAATTAGGTGACTCCTAGAATTTCAGAGCTAGAATAGACACGAAAGATCATCTAGCCCACACTCCTAATTTTGGAAGTGCAGAAACCAGACACAGGTGGGACTTCTCGAGATTCTGAAGTACTGCTAGCTGGTCTCAGGTTTTGTAGATCGTAACACTAGTTGCCTGGTAATAACTAGGCACTGGCTAAATTAAACACTCTTACCGACCACTAATTTGTCCTTCAATCCTGCAAAAATGTCTATGTTTCACATCTCTTTCTCCTTTTCCAGTTTTCTGACTGCCCTAAAATTGTATCAGTCTTTAGCATAATACCACTGCTGAAAAACACATCACTAACTCACCTTGTTTCAGAATGTGTGATTGTTTTCTTTAACTATTTTATTTAAAATTAAATGGGTGTGCTTTAAAATTGGTTTAATTTTTCTGTTTTTAAAATCACAGTAAATTATAAGTATAGAATACTTATAAAATACAACAATATGCAAAGAAGCCAAAACCAATTTTCTCTAATTCTGCTATGCAAAAATTGCTGCTAACATGTTAGTAGGTATATGTAATACACACAGGCATATACATCAATCTTTTCATGCCTAGGAACATATTGAGCATCCTTTTGAATCTATCGCTTAACTAAAATTATGAGTGTTTCACAGGGTGTCTTAAGCCTCTTAAAAATATATTTTGAGTTGTCTGAATCCTTTACACTTATGCTTATGTTTTAAAAATTAACACCATATAAATATTTAAAAAATTATCTGGCTCCTTTGTACCATGATTTAAACTCAAAGAATTAGTATTTTTATTAATCAAGCTTGTCTTCCAGTAAGATGGGACGCTGGTACTAAGGATTTAGCTATGGTGATTGTTATGATTACCATTAGCATTTAATACCAGACAGAAACCTTCACCGATGGCTCTCAGTCTCCTTTTAAGGATTTTTCCCTCCCATTTGAGGACAGATTCCCCCCCGCCCCCGCCCGCTCGTTTTTCTTTCTCTTGTATTATTTGTGAGTCAAGAGGCAGTTGGCATGCAACCTTGTGCAAGGTCCATAAATCAAAAGATTTTGCAGAATTTATACTGGGAAGAAGGAGCTTGAATTAATGTTAAGAGTTAGTGCTGATCTAGAACCAGTGGGTTGGGATATAGCAAGTTAATTTATGATGCTGTTTGAAGGACATATATTCGATTCAAGGAGAAAAGTGAAATCTCAAAAAGTGAGCTATGTCATGGGTTGTATGCAATGTTATCTTATTTTCTCCACTGGATTGAAGAGATCCTTGGGGTCAGGTACTATCTTATTCATGTTTGTATCCTTTGTGACAATTTACATTCTCTGGGGCCAATAGTCGTCTTTTTTAAAAGGCACATTTCACGGAGACAGCCATTTTGTAACCAGATTCTGAGTTATCACTGTTCTAATATGGGTAATATGCATTTTATAGATAAGCTTCATACACATATGCTTCCATTACAATATTGTGGCGTGCAGTATCGTTCCCCACCACAGCACTAACATTAAATGATTAACTTCTGGAGTCATGCAGACTTATTTTTCTTACTTTTTGTACAACCATGAATGAATTAATTTACCCCTCCGTGTGTCAGTTGCCCTCCTGGGTTCTGCAGGAATGATGATAGAAACTGCGGCTTTGGGTTTTTATGAGGACTGGATGAGATCATTCTTATAAAGTGGTTAGCACAATGCCTGTCCCCTAAGTGTTAACCGTTATTAGCATGGCTTCTCTGTTGAGTGGATATTGAGCATGAACCTTGTGTGGTCTTATTGGTCTGGAGATGGAGAGGGTGGCAACCCTGTGCTGAAGGTGTTTAGTGAGAACACAGTAAGGATTTGTAGGAAGGAGGGTCTTGAGGGGTGAGTGGGGATTTGCCAGTCCGAGAAGGATGGTCTGAAGGAAGGTTTTGGCTGAAGGAACAGCTCATGCAAAGAAATTGAGCCTTGAAAGATGATACTCTGCTTGAGGAAGGGTGAGGATTTGGGCAAGGCTGAGGCTGAGATGTGGGAGGCTGTTCGGTATGCATACCTCTGGGTCAGGTGGGGTTGGTGAAGGTGGTGGGAGGTAAGCCTGGAGAGGAAGTGGGGGACAGGCGGCGAAGGCTGTGGGAATCCAAGCCAGGAGCTTTGGTCTGCACCTTTTTAGAAACTATCTATTGGCCTTAACATGGTGAGTACAAACAGGAATCTGACGTGATTGTTTTGTTTCTGGGTGCCTTGGTTTCCTCGCTTGGAAAGTGATACAATAGTAGTCCTCCCTTCACAGGATTGTTTTGGGAGAATTTAATGAGATAGGCCTTTAAGCCCTTCGACAAGCACCTCAGACATGATTAAGGATTAAATCAACATTAGCTTCTACTGTATTGGACAAAGAGAACTGATAAAGGTAGATTTTTGCCTCTGTGTGTGTGTGTGTGTGTGTGTGTGTGTGTGTGTATGTGTGTGTGTGTGTAATAATTTGATCTGCTTTTGGGCAAGATCACTCTGGTCACTTTGTGGAGTCGGGACTAGTGGTCTGTCTTGGAGCAAATTTGTTGAGAGAAAGGAATCAGGGAATGGGGAGATGCACAAAGGAAACATTACACACAGTTACTGGCTGACTGAGCTATTTTTAGCCTGGTGTGTCTGAAGCAAAGGATGGATTTTCACGGCATTTTTTTTAAAGATGCAAAATTACCGTAAGCCAGGGTCATATAACTTGCCCAGGGACACTTTATCTGTCCACTAAGTGAGGCCCACGATGTGGCTCATGAGACTTAGCGGTCATTCTAAAGGGTGGGCCCCCAGGGCCTCCAGACCTGTCTTTTCCTCCTGCCTTTCCCAGAATCGGGAAACCAGAAGTGGGCTATGCCTTCTGTGAAAAACCTCCTTACACGGTAGCCAGCCTGGCACAAGGACCCCATAGTACTGTGGCTGTGAGTCCCATGAAAAGGCAGAATGGGGAGAGAGATGACAGAGAGAGCTGAAATCCTACTCTACCAAGGACATGTAAGGGGAGTCTCAGAGACTCCGTTTCCAAGGGGGTGGACTGAGAGCAGCCACCAGCATCAGCTGTATCTTGAACACTGAATGGGACCATGGAGGTAAATCGTCAAGACTGGGCTGGAATTCAGTAGTGACTCTTTCCTTCCCTACATGGCACCTCATGTGATGTCACAGGCCCCCAGACTTGGTTCATTTTAGGGGTGCGTTTCCTAAACTCTTCTCACAACCACTTTCCACCCTAAGTTTGAGCTTCTGGTCTTGGATAAATCTTTCCTTCTTCCTGAGCGTCTAGCCTCCCCCGACAGCTTTGGTGTAGATGAGAGGTGAATGGCAAGGTTCTCTTGTCGGCCCCAGGGTCTCTGCTTACGTGGACTGTTTGCCTCTGTTTGTTGATCTGCCGCATCAAAAACAAAATCAAGGTAAATAACGTGCTATTGACTCTGTGTCAAGCCTCCTGTTCCTTTTCTGCCGCACTTCTTGGTGAGGGGAACTTGCTGAGTCACAGCCTCTTGCTTTCCATGCGAACTGGCTAGAGCTGGAGAACCATCCTTCTCCTCCAAATGCTCTATGCACCATTGTCTTAAAACCTGCACATGAAAGAAGGTCCAGGATTGTTTTTTCCGGTCACTATGAAAGAACCTCAAAATGCAAATGCAGGATATGCTAAAATTACAGAGATCAGTGGGTGCCCTATACTGTCAGGTTGTTTTTTTTGTTTTTGTTTTTGTTTTTGTTTTTTTTAGAAGGGTTAAAATTCATCTGAACCAAGACTAGAAAATAAGCTTAAGGTGTTAGGTTATTCTGAAAAGACTGTTAATGTCTGTTGGCTAAGTGCATTAAACTGCTTTGAAATGATCACTTGTGTGTACTATTTTAAAAACTGCTTGCTGGGATGGTGATTTAAACCTGTTTTTTTCTGGATTCAAAACTTTGCATTTGTCTGTTGAAAAAAATACTGTATTTGAGACAAATAAACATTAAAATATAATTTATTGTATTTCTAGGTGTTTGTAAGGCACATATGTGAAGACATTTATAGTTAGAAACTGAAATCTCTGCCTTAATTCACTCCATCGTATTTCCAAGGAGCCTAGCCATATATATAGTGTCACCAGGTCTCCAGAGGCCTCCTTGAAGGGATACCAGATACTCTTGGTATAACAGGAGGGTGAGGGGTGGGGAGAAAAAATGGGTAACCTATGGTTTACAGTCTTAATTCTATATTTCCTGTGTTTTTTCTTTTTTTTTTTAGTGGGGGCACAGGAAAAAGGAGAGATGAAAGAATGCTATTATTTTTATGATGGCTTTGATTTTAAAACCATTAAAGAAGCAGTGTTTCCTGTGGCACCCTGGAGTGTCCATGGTGGGATTGCATTGGCTTATTCATCCCTCAATAATTTACTGAGTTTTTTTTTTATTATATGCTTGGTGAAGGAAGATGACAAGCAAGCCCTGCCCTCAGGATGTTCATAGCCTAGTGGGGAAGACAGCCAACTAAACACCTACTTACAGTGAAAAGGGTCTAGGGTCCTGATGGGCAAGACTGAGCCGTTGAGAGCAGTGAGGATGGAGGTCATCCCAGCAGAAACTAGTATTGCCATGTACAGAGACACACACATGCACAGAAGCATGTGCACATACACACTCCAAGTTGCTTATGACATGTAGTAAATTGTGACCTAAAGAGTCATATTTTTAATCTAGGGCCCTCCTAACTTTTTGACAATGCTGCATATCTGATGATCTTTAGAGGTATTAAGCTGCTTAAATATCCAAACCCAGGGAGATAAAGCCATGTAGCGTTAAAGTGATGGCTGCAGCATTAAAGTGATGGCTACAGCATTAAGGTTATGGTTGCAAGGAGGCCCTTTAATCTATTATAATCAAAACCTCAGATGAGGGCGCTTGGGTGGCTCAGTGAGTTAAAGCCTCTGCCTTCAGCTCAGGTCATGATCTCAGGGTCCTGGGATTGAGGCCTCATCAGGCTGGGCTCTCTGCTCAGCAGGGAGCCTGCTTCCTCCTCTCTCTCTGCCTTCCTCTCTGCCTACTTGTGATCTCTCTCTCTCTGTCAAATAAATAAATAAAGTCTTTAAAAAAAAAAAAAAACCTCAGATGAGGGAGAGAAAGAAGAAAGGCAACCTCTCTAAGCCTACTTACAAGCCAAGATACAGCAAAAATAATCCTTCCACTTTTCCTTGGCTGGGAAATTGTTTAATGTGTAGGGTAGAAAACTTCTTACTTGCAAAAGTGTTGTTTGTAGTAATTTTCATGAAACTACTAGGTTGTTACTTAGGGAATCCTAAAAATAAATAAATAAATAAATAAATAAATAAATAAATAAATAAATAAATAAATCCCCCTACTCCAACTATAGTAAAGCTAGACAATACTGAGAAAAACGGAGGAAGAAACAGATCATGCAGAGACTTAAACAGTTAGGAATCCCTAAAACTGAAGGCAGAGACTTGTGAGTGAAGCAGAGTCTCAGAATTCTACAGCAGGAACAATGAAAATCGTAGTGAACATCTATTGAGTGTTTGCTGTATGCCAGTCTCATAGCTAAGTGCCATGAGACATCATTGTCTCAATTAAGCCGCACACCAATAGTAGTATTGGTAGTATTATTAGGTAACAATAATAGTAGTACTAGCCTCCATTTTTCTGATGAGGACACAGAGGCTGTAAGAGGCTTAGTAATTAGCACAGGGTATCACAACAGGCAGGAATCTCTCTATGGCTTGAACCTGGCTGTACCCAAGTCCAGAGTCAGTTTTCATTCCTCAATTCTATTGATTTTCAAATGATTGCCTCATTTTACAGATGAGGAAACTGAGGCCCAGAGACCTTACATAGGCATTTCCATTCCTAGTGGGAGTCAGTGTGTGCACACTGAGAATCCGCTCTTGAGTGTCCCAACACTGTGACTGTCACATCACTGTGCCCTTCTTGAGGTCAGGGACCACACCTGGCTCATCTTTGTATCAGCAGTACAGAACATAGGGCCAAGTGCAGAAGAAATGCTGTAGACAGAAGGAAGAATATGAGAGGAATAGTAGGCTCAGAATTTTAAACACAAGTAACTATAGGCTCCACACAGCATAAGCATGCCTGTCTTTCCAGGCACAGCAGCCTGTAGAACAGGCTTACGGGAATTAGTAAAAGGTACTCCCTCTAGGTGAGCCTATGGCCCTTCTGTATGAAAGGAAAACTTTCTGGTTGTCCTGGCAGACACTAGCCCTATAGGACTTGGTGAAATGTTTTGGATTTCAGCCTCATCTTCCCATTCTCTTGGCCAGCTGTCTTTTTGCAGTGTGGAAACTGCCCAACTGTACAAAAAGGACTGTTTTTATTTAACTTAATCATCCAGAATCTAATACAGGACCCAGAATCTGACTGATATTCACTAAATATTGATTAAAATTCACATGAAAAACTTTAAAGAAGCGCTAAATTGTCTTCTGGCCTTATAATGCAATAACCACAGTGGAGTGTCTCGGCTCTGGTCATGGAGAAGGTTGGCATTGAATTGGTTCTGTAAGGAATTATAGGATTTGGATTTGTTGGACGAAGAAGGGAATTCCAGCTGGAAGGAACAAAGGCTTACAACGCCACCAAGCAAACAGGTGTGGGGCAGGAATAGGATGAGCTTGGCTGACCTCTGCTCAGGGAAGTCCCAGCAGGTGTGAAGGGAGTTGCATGTGTGAAAGAGGTACTGGTCTCACCCATCCCCTGCTTGGGCCCCATGTCCACAGCATGCAGTGTGAATGGGGTTTCACAGACTTGTTAAATTTGCTTCTTATCTCTGATATTTCTGTCTAGGAAGATATTATTATTGAAAGGCATTTGTTCATGTGATTATGGAAGTTGAGAAGTCCCATGATCAGTCATCTGCAAACTGGGGATTCAGAAAAGCTGGTGATGTGGTTTGAAGACCTGAAACTGGAGGACCGATGGCATAGATTCCAGCTGGGGTCTGAAGGCCTGAGAACCAGGAGCACCAAGGGCAAGAGAAGATCAGTATGCTAGTTCAATGAGTCAGGCAGTTTATCCAGCTTTCCTCTGCCTTTTTGTCCTATTCAGGCTCTCAACCAATTGGATGATACCCAGTCACACTGGAGGGCATCTGCTTTACTTAGTTTACTAATTGAAATTTTCTGGAAACACCTCACAGACACACCCAGAAATCATGTTTACCAGATAATCTGGCATTCTAGTACCTGGTCAAGTTAACATGTGGAATTAACCACCACACTTTTCCCTGCTAAATTTCTGTCTTCTCAGCTGTAAGAGAGTGTGGTATTAGAGGATCTTGAAAGCTTTGCTGAGAAGTTTGGACTTGATTGTAATAATGGGAACCATGACTTGTGTTGAGCAGATCCATTAAAATCTTATTCATTCTCTCATTCAGTGCATGTATGTTGAGTAGGAACCAGGTGTTTAGCAAACAGTGGTACATAAAAATAAGTATGGGCCTTTCTTGTAGGACATTTACAACCAAGTTAAGTAGGCATATAGCAAGTAAATAATCATACTAATTAATATACAGCTATAATGGATAAAATGTATACCATATAATGCAGTGGGATAAATACACTAGAGAAATCAAACATGTTTCTGTAGCGCATACCACAAAGAAACCTGATCTATGCTGGTGGGAGCAGAAGTCAGGAAAGCTTTTTTTGAGGAAGTGAGGTTTTAGCTGAGATTTAAAGAACAAATGAGATTTCATTACAAAAGTGGGATTTGGAGCACCAAGTTGGCATTTTAAAAGAGAAACAGCAAGTGCTAAGGTCCTGTGGTAGCCAAGGGCCAGGCTGTCTGGAGTGCTGAGTGCAGAAGGAGATATAAGATGCAATTTGCAGCTAAAGATACATCATATTTGACTGTGATTAGAGCATGTTACGGATTTTGGCCTTTTAAAAAAATCGTGCTAAGAACAATGGGAAGTGTACTCTTTTTGGTGGGAGTTTGAAAGAAGATACAACGTTGGAATGGCATTTTGAAAACATTACTCAGGCTCCTGAGTGGAAAATGTTTTGGAAGGATTTAATAGCAGATGCAAGAAGACAAGTTGTAGAAAGATATAGATTCCCAAGTAACAGATGACAGTGCATTGGGTCACCTGGAGAGGGGACAGAGGAGCATGGATGGGACAGTGCTTGGTACGATGATTTTGCTATGGATGGTGTTGAGTAGAAGAGGTCTCTAGGCTGGGGTAAGAGTAGGGACTCTTCTCAGGTTTCATCTCTATCCATTCTTGTCAACAGTATGTACCTGTGTCCTCAAACCCCAAATCAGTGTATAGTTTAATGCTTTCCACTGCACCTACTTCCCAGAATCCACTTGAAAGAGTTGTATCAGCATCCTCTGTGTTTATCAGTTCTGCCACACTCCTTTGTAGCCCTTTCCACCTTCCCTGAGAGTGCATTTCCCAAGCTCCTTGCCCAACTTACTTTTGATTACCTTCTGTGTTCACAATATCGCCATTACTCACCAGTTTTTCAACATTCTTTGCATATTTTTTTTAAAGCAAAGATTGATTGAGTTCATTCTCTTCCTCATTTTTGAGTCTCATTATTTCTCTTTCTTCCTGGTGATTAGTGGTCCTGTTTTCTTTCAAGCGCCTCTTATCTTTGAAAAGCTCTTGTGATTCTCTTAAACCCATTTGCCATTTTGTTGGCCTGTCTTCCTTTCCACTGTGAGCCTTAAGTATGGCATTACAGTTTTCTTTCATCCCCTTTCCTTCTTCAGGTCCCACTATAGACACTTCACTACCCTAAGATTGCCAAGCAGTGTCTGACACAATATAGAAGCTCAATAAATATTGGTTAAATTTGTTCCTTTTATTGCATGCACAGACTTTGATGGAACCACTTAAAATGCTTCTTGTACATCCTCTATTTTGTATTTAAATATGTATGTGTGTGGCTATCTGAATCCAGGCCTTCCCTGGGGAGACTAACAAAATCATTCATTTCTCTGTAGCTCTCTAACAGCGAGGTAGATTTTCACCTATGCCTGTGGGAATGCTTCAGAAGTGTTGGGTGAGCATCATGAATGTGTGTAAGTTCGATCAGATCTTATCAATGCATTTATTTTCCCAGTCAATTGCTAGATGACTTTTGATATCTTTGATAATGATTCTGGATCTCAGTTTCCACATCTATTAAATGACAATAATCAAGGAATTAGAAAAACGTAGGGACACTTAGAGAGCATGCAGTTATTCCACATATGGAAATTTTGCTAGATTCTGAGGATGCAAGGATGACTCAGATTGGGAATAAGAAGGAAAAGAGGATGATTTGTTCAATGAGCCCCCAAAAGATCCAGTTGAAAGTCAAAGGATTGTTTGCCCTGGATTGGAAGTATAGGTGACCCTTGAACCACAGGGAGGTTGGGGCGCTCACTCCTGTGCAATTAAACATCTATTGTAAATTTTGACTCCTCCAAAACTTGACTGTTTGTTGCCTGCTGTTGATTGGAAGCCTTATTGTTAACATAAATAGTTGATTAATGTATTTTGTATGGTATATATATTATACACCAAGTTCTTTTTATTTTTAGAGAGAAAGAGCATGAGCGAGCATGCATGGGGTGGGGAGGAGAAAGTGGGAGAGGGAGAGAAAGAAAGAATCTCAAGCAGGCTCCATGCCCAGCATGGAACTCCATGTGGGGCTCAGTCTCAGGACCTTGAGATCCTGACCAGAGCCAAAATCAAGAGTTGGACACTTAACTGACAAAGCCACCCAGGCACCCCACATGGAATTCTTACAATGAAGTAAGCTAGAGGAAAGAAAATGTTATAAAGATCATAAGGAACAGAAAATCCATTTACAGTACTGTCCTGTATTCATTGAAAATAATCCATGCATAAGGGGCCCTGAGCAGTTCAAACCTGTGTTGTTTGGGGTCCACTGTAGTCCCTAAAGTGAGGTCATTTCTTTCCCCAAACTCTGTCTGGTTGTCCCTCTCACCAGATGAATGCTAAAGCTAAAATGAGGTAACGAATTCGAAAGTGTTTTGAATAAATAAAATTACTTTCCAAATCTACACCAGAAAATTATCACTGAATAAGTTGTTGGAAGGATTACACAATGAATGGGGCGTTTGGTTAGTGGAGGAGATTTTTGAGGTTCAGTGGATATAGTTATTTCTGAAAAGAGCCTGTTGTTTGCTTATTACTGTTAGTTGGCATCAGTTTAATGTCTTCCCCTAATGTACCTAGAGATTTGTGATGAAATTCTCTATGCAAATCGAATACTTCTAAAAAAACTCTCTACAAACCTTTATGTTATATTTATAAACTTTACATTGTACTGAAGTCAGCAAATGTCACAGAATTAAAATCAGTAAATGCAAAAGTGAAGGTTTCCATAGCAACAGTAACTAACCCGTATTGCATGTAAAATGGAGTGTACATTAGGATTTACATTTGATCGTCTATTAGTAAAGAGAATACTGTATAGAACAGGTGCAGTATGGATACATTCGGGTGACCTTAGCAGCTCTTTATCTCTTCCCCTTCAGGCTTTACTTGCTCCTACTCTTTTGTGTCTACCACACAGTTCCACCTTCAAGGAAAATGAAGTAGGGAAAATTAGAGGCAACATTAGGACAGAGGTGTGTACCCCTAGATTTAAATGCAGCAGAATATCCTCCTTGCATAAATTATCAATCAACTCAGTAGTTGTTTCAGAGAAAGAAATAGACCCAGAATACTAAATGTTTAAGAAATGGGTGCACATAGGGTACTTAAGAATTTCTGTCTTTGTAATCAGTTTATCTAAACTAAAACATGGTGATGTAAGATGACCTTGTGTCTTGGATTTGGTGGTGGAAAAGCCTAATAGGACGTTGGAAGAACCGGGAGCAGAAGTTGGGTCAGAGCCCCAGCCCTTCATTTCTATGCATCTAGCCTCCCCCACTGAACTTCATTTTCCTCCTATAATGCATCCTTTACCCACTACCAAACGTTCTCAGTATCTCAGATTCGAAATGGCAGGAGAAAGAGGATATGGGGTAGTTTCTGGATTCTTAAAGTTCCCTATATGGCCTTACTGGTGGTGTGTGCTGCCACAAAAGCAAGCAACCTCCCCTCAGCCCCCAGAGTTAGACTAGCTGTGACTGTCTTCCCTGGGGAGGGCCTGTCCTTGGCTGTGGCTTACATAACCGGATGTCTCCACGCTCTGCAGGCCCTCCCGGCCCTTCTGGTTGAGCGCTCTGAGTCATCGCCCAGAAACAGTTAGGCCTCCCTCTCTGTGAGTCTAGATCATGGGAGATGGCTCTAGATATACATTCTTGTATTGGGCAAAATTTCCTTTTATAAAATTGGAAGAAATGCTGGTACTGACTAAACTTATGATTCACTCTAAAAGGCGGTTGATTTTTAAAAATAATTTTAAGCAGAATCAATCATAAGTTTCCCCCCTGCATAAACTTGACATGTCTTAAGTATTTCTTGGCTCCACTCTCAAGCTCTCTGATACTGTAGGTCTGGAGTAGGGCACGGAATCTGCTTTTCATCAAGTAACCATGGTAATTTCTTAAAATTTATTTTTAAATCAATCAGTTAATTTCGTACAGCTTAAGGAGTTAGGATGAGCTTATCTGGCTTTGACTGAGATCAGAATTTTACAACAGCCTGGGAGCCCTGTCCTAGCCACAACCGCTCCTTGTGTTGTATCCGTGAACTGTTTTGGGTATTAACTTTCTGGTGTTTTTCCTCCCAGTTTCAGCTGCTTTTTTCAAATTGCCTTGCCTCACTTTCCAGGGATGCCTGCTGGCTATTTCTGGTTCCCTTATTTACTGTTCCACCGAATGAGCCATAGATCCCTTCTGCTCTTTCTGTCCAGACTCTGGTAACGTCAATGTCTTGGGGCTGTTGGTGATCTGTCCACCTGCTTGTATTTGGGGCTTCATCTCACCTTTTCTTATCACATAGAAATTTTATTTTATACTTATTCAAAAAGCTCTTTCAGCCTTTAACTTTTTTTTTCTTTTAAATCCAACATCACTCGTGTGCATACAGAAACAGGAATATAAATAGGTTTGGTGGGGCACCTGGGTGGCTCAGTCCTTAAGTGTCTGCCTTCGGCTCAGGTCATAGTCCCAGAGTCCTGGGATCGAGTCCCACATCAGGCTCCCTGCTCGGCGGGAGGCCTGCTTCTCCCTCTCTCACTCCCCCTGCTTGTGTTCCCTCTCTAGCTGTGTTTCTCGCTGTCAAATAAAGAAATAAAATCTTAAAAAAAAAGAAAAAGTTTTGGTGTTCTTAAGATGCTTCATATCCAGGGTCTAACTTTTCAGAATTGTTCTTTAACTCATAACTGTCCATGGCTTTCCATGTAGAATAATCTCTGTGCCATCAAACACGTTGGCGGGACAACACTCTTCAAAATAGCACATTAGAAAAAATTAGGGCCGCACTGTGAGTATGCTTTGCATTATGTAGAGCTTGCCTACTTTTGAATCAACTTTCAGGAATAATCATGTTGGATGCACAATCTCCCTTACTCTTAGGGAATTGAAACATCAATTCTGAGAGGTTAAAGAGGGATCTATTTTTCTTTTGCATTTTCTTCTACGTTACTTACACCTGTTCTGCAAATTCTGATGCTTCTGATTTCAATATCTGCATATATACAGTGACAGCAATGGCTTGACAGAGATGGTAAATTAAAGTTTTATTGGGAAACATGCACTGAGAATTCAGAGCCCAGAGCCATTGATATTGGAAAATATGTGCATCCTTAGAATTCATGAAGTCATATACAGATATAAATGTTTTTACTATACTTGTTATTTTTTACCCTACTTTCTTACCTGAAAATATATCCTAAACATTTTTTTCATTAAGTATGATGTAAAACTGGACTTTGAGATCTACATACTTTGCAACCTATGTAGTACCATAGTATTTATAATAAACATCTTTTTGTCTTCTTCCAATTATGTTGTGTTTTCCATGGGTTCTTGGTATTGGACAACTCTGGTTTATGTGGAGAGTTGAAGATATTTCAAAATATACTATTCATGTAACAGTCAAAGCAGAAATAATCCATATGTTTGTTGACTGGTGAGTAAATAAACAAAATGTGGTATATCCATTCAATGGAACACTTTTTTCCCCCAAAGATTTTATTTGTTTATTTGTCAGAGAGCAAGAGAGAGCAAAAGCACGGGGAGCAGAGGGCAGGCAGTGGGAGAAGCAAGCTCCCTACTGAGCAAGGAGCCTGATGCGGGACTCAATCCCAGATCCTGGGATCATGACCTGAGCCGAAGGCAGACGCTTAACTGACTGAGCCACCCAGGCGCCCCTCACTGGGATACTCTTAAGCCATCAAAAGGAACAAAGTCTAATACATGAGTGAATCTCAAAAATATCAAGCTAAATAAAAGAGGTCTGTCACAAAAGACCACACACACATATTATGTGATTATGTGGTTGGGCATGGGATAGGGACAAGAGCTCCTGCAGTGGGCACGAGGTAAATGTGCTGAAACAAGTCGTAGTGATGACCTTACAACTTGGTACATTCACTAAAAATAAAAACACATGCATATTATAGTTTGTATATTCTACCTCAAGAAAATCATGAAAAGAACTATCTGCCACCACTGGTGTTTTCTTAGGGTATGGTTTTAAGACGAAGCACATGCTAAAAATATAAAATCTTAAAATGTTATTTGTTTCAGAAAACTTTTTTAGAGTTCAAGTAATTTGGTTTTGTGTTTATTTTTTCCCTAAGACATAAGGTTAAAAGCGTAGAAACCATAAAGACATAGAAGATGTTTTGTCAGAAAATCTTTGGATGAACAGATAATATTTCCTATTGTGTGAGAGTTCCAATTGTTAGAAGAAATATATTAACTCAATTTTTTTCATCACTTACAATCACAAGTCATTTTCCCTTATATCCATTCAATGGAATGGGCTTGTATGGAATGAGTTCACTGTCTCCTGTAAGATCACTCTCCTGTTTCCCAATATTGGGAGCTAATTAGCTCATGGCTTTAGGTCCTCTCATTGCTGCACTCATTGTTCACGGGGGCTCAGGTAGTGCAGTGCGGTAGAGACACTGTGCGGACGCACACGCCATCCTCCTTACAGAGTTCTTGATGTCCCATCTCTTGACTTGTCTGACACCTGCTTGGACAACAGGCACCTCTCTTGCCTGGTTGCTTTTCCTGGCCATTGGTATGTCAATGGTACTCTTAGGAAGTGGCCTTAGAGGCAGGAAAGCCAGCCCACAGTGGCCAGTCTTGGTTCAAATATGGTGGCCTCCCTGCTTTGTTTACAGATGTTATAAGAAGCCTACTTACAGATCTTGTTACCTTTTACTGAACAATCTTGAAAGTTATGTAATAGTCAAAGGCTAGTTTCACAACACTGATCAGAAGCTGTAACATCTTTTCTTTTTCTTTCTTTTTTCTTCCCTTGTCCTGATTTCTAGGTTACTCACAAATGTTCTTCTTGAGTATAACACTATGAGAGGGTCTAGAGTCCCACCAATATTGACTTCTAACAAACAATGCCACTAATTTACCTAAGAAGCCAAGATGACCCAGTGTATTCATTAATTTTTTCAAAAATATTTATTAAGTTGTCCTCTAAGGACCAGGCATCTATTCTCAGCACAGGGGGAAAATAAGCAATAACCAAAACAAATTATTTTTATTTTGCCATTTTAGAACCTACAAGTCAGTGGAGGAACCAGATAACAAACAGGTAAACAGATACATATATGACACAGCATTAAGTAGTGATCAAATACTATGAAGGCAAATAAAGTGGAGTCAGTGCGTAGAAAGGCATGATGGACCCCACTGATGTGGTTCAAGAAGACTTCTCTGAGCCAATGGTGATTAAGCAGAGACCCAGATAAAATGCAAGAGACCACAGGTGTGGGTAACTAGCAACTGGTTCTCTAAAAACCAAACATGTTATACATACATGTTTTTTTAAATGAACTTTACTGATAGAAAGATAGTTCACAGTTTACAAATAATAATAGAATGATCAATATTCTTTATTATAAATTGTATATGGCTAGTGAATTCTCTCAAAAGGCTTCTGTTGATTTTCTCTGAACCCTTGTTTGTAATCACAGCCAAACTAAAATTTTAATTGGCAAGAGTAGTTCTGATGTGAGTGTTGCTGATATTTTTTTGTACCTTAATGAATAAGAAAAAGTGAAACAACAGAGATGACTATCTGAATTTCACCCATTCATCAGTGTCATGAGTTACTGCTCTTCTGAATAGGACAAGAGTTTTCTGATACTTGAAGAATATGTCCTCACACGTTGTACTAGTCACAATGTAATGGGTATTGGCACAACACACTTTTATGCTTAATATACATTACCAGCATCTTTGTCCATTCTTTTCGTAAGTGTAGGAAAAAAAAAAAAAAGCAAGCCCTGGTTTGTAGGATGCCAATTTCTGTGATGGAAATATGCCCACTATGGCCAGTTTTAAGCTACCAACACCAAGTTGTGAACATGGAGTTGTAGTCCCACCAAACTGATGCAGTACATATAAATAACCTCAAGGGCACAGGTAACAGTGAGATGCAGTAAAGTAATTAGGGGGCACTGAGCATTTATCACCTTTGTTTCTCTTTAATTTTTAAAAAATATTTTATTTATTTGAGAGAGAGAGAGAGAGAGTGCATGCATAGAGGGGGAGCTATAGAGGGAGAAGGAGAGGCAGACTACCCTCTGAGCTGGGAGCCCTATGCAGGGCTCCATTCCAGGACCTGAGCTGAAGGCAGAAGCTTAACTCACAAAGCCACCCAAACATCCCACCTTAGTTTTTTTTTTTTATTTTTTTTTATTTTTTTTATTTTTTCCACCTTAGTTTTTAATATGGTAACATTTAACTGCAAATTAACAACTATTTCCTAAAATTCCTGAAAATTTAACAAGAGGGGACCAGATATGAGCTGGCTCCACCACACTGTAGAGTGCGACATGTGGATGTTTGAGGAAAGAGCATTCCAGGCAGAGGGAGAGGTGTGTGCAAAGGCCCTCAGGCAGCAGCAGGCTTGACTGATTAAAGAAAAGCGAGGAGGGTGGGGCTGTGGGCACAGAGTGGAAGGTGAGGAGGGAGGTGGGCAGCAGAAATAATGATCAGAAAGGAACTTTGCATCTGTGGGAGGGGCCATGTTCAGGGAAGTGGGAGTAACCCATAGGGCTCCATACCCTCCAGGTGTGGCCACCTTTCACTCACACACACCACCCTCTACGCTTGCCGAGCCTTTAATCACCGATGTGACTTTGAGGCAGTCACTTACTTTCCTGGCCACCACTTTTCTTAAATGTAAAATGAAGAGGTAGACTAATATGATTCCTTCCAATTCTAACAATCTCTGAATTTAGATAGGAATTAAAAAGGATTCGAGGCCTTTTCTTACAGTGAATGCTGCCTCTTCACTATGTGGAGATTTCTGGGTTTTCTCTGCTCCTCGGCCACATTAATATGGTTATGTTTTTTTTTGTTTTTTGTTTTTTTTTTCCCTCAAACACTGCAAATCCCCTGCTTCTTCTGTATCTCCTACTTGCCTCTGAATTTGATGGCCCGTTTTTGCAGCTGTCTTGCAAAAAATACAGTGACTTGCTTTTTCCAGGGAAGCATTTGGGCTCAGTGGAGAGCAGCCCTATTCATTTTAAATGTTGATGCTGGCTAACATTCAGCTTGGGCACCCACTCACCTCGGCTCATGTCACTGTCACCCTGAACGAGCAGGTCCCCAGAGACTGAGATGCCTGGCTGAGGAAAGGCTGCAGAAACCAATTGGAGAACTTCGAGTGCTGCCCTTGGATCTCCACATTGTTTTTCTAGATGGCTCCCAAATGAGGAACTGACAACAGCTGGCTATTCTTTAGGTTGTTAGGATGAAGCATGATCAAATGTATCCTGGGGAGAGTGAATATCTACATATGGACAACTCCCAACACAAGAGATGAAGCACATGAACTGTACCCTTGTGACCTAGGAACTTCCTGCTTCAACAATAATCACAATTCTTAGAGATACTTCTAATGCAGTGATTAAGATTTCAAGCCACAGGACCAGACTGTTGCATTTGCATCCCAAGCCAACCATCCCTTGGCTAAATTATTAGGCTATGAGTCAGTTTTCTCATTTTTAAATGAAAGGTGGTAGTAAAAGTAACTATCTTGGGAAGTTATTAGAATTAGATGAATTAATGCTGTTACATTGTGTTTATAGGACATGGTAGTTTCAGAAGCCCCACCGTGTCTATGATTTTATTTTTTTTTAGAACTACCTTTGTCTTAGTGAGTTTGGGCTGCTATAACAAAAATAGCATAGACCGGGTGGCTTAAACAAATATTTATTTCTCACAGTTCTGAAGGCTGTGAAGTCCAAGATCAAGGTGCTGGCAGATGTGGTGCCTGGTGAGACATATTTCTTGGCTTGTAGGCAACTACTGCTGTGTCTTCATGTGGCTGAGAGAGCAAGCTCTAGTCTACTTCACTCCTTCTGAGGACACCAATCTCATCAGGAGGCTCAACCTTCTTGACGTAATCACTTCCCAAAGGCCCCATCACCAAATGCTATCACATCAGGGCATTAAGATCTCAACACATGAATTTGGGGAGCGGGGCATAGATATGAAGTCCCTACTAAGTCTCTGCTCTGACGAAGGTTGGCCAATATTGCTGCCTCCATTTCAGAGGGGTTGGCAAAGCATGATCTATATTTCCCAAGACTTCAGGCATTTGTGAGGCATTTGTTAAGATTTTTGCAATATGTGTACTAGAATTCTACATTCGTAGCTGGCCTGCCTGAGTTTAACTTCTAATTTTAATCATTTTACTACTTGACTATCTTTGGGGAAATTAATTAACTTCTGTAGGCCTCGGTTCCTCACCTGATAGAAGGGGATGGTAATAACAGTAATGAAAACCAGGCCCACCTCATAGTGGCATGAAAATTAAATGAAGTGATCTTTATGAAGCACCAAGACACTTAGGATGGTGCCTGACCAAGGACAGGACCAGTCATCATCACCACTGACATCATCAACATTATTCTCCTTCTTATTAATATCATCATTGTTGCCAATGTCGTCATCATCATCATCATCATGATCACCATTGTCCCAGGGCAGGAAACAGATCCTCAAAGTGACTGGGCCAAAGAAGAGCACCAAGGTGAAAGTCTCAGGCCGGAAGTGAGTGCCCTATGTGAATAAGAAACATTTCTATGTTACACTCTGTGTGTGTATGGTTATGCTCTGGTCTTCATGCTTTATGCTTTGGAAGGATTTGTCCCTTCTCAAGGGACTTCATGCTTTGGAAGGATTTGTCCCTTCTCAAGAGGGGACAAATCCTTCCAAAGGATTTGTTTGCCTGACTAAGAAATACAATGCAGCGGGGAAAGCATTTGGGCCTGGAGTCCAAGTTCTGCTTTTTATTCTATCTTCATTGACTAACCTTGAGTGTGACCTTGGGCAATTCACTTTTCCTCGAGGCTCAGTTTCCTCATCTGGCAAGTGAGAGTGTAAGAGCAGATAGCTTTTATAATCTTCAGAATGTTACAGTAATCTTTGGTTTATTTATTGATTTAGTTGATTTATATACTTATGTGCTTATGCATTCTTAAAATTAATACAGTAATATAAAGTAGTATATAGGTTTCAAAAATAAGGAATTATTATTACTTATTATTGCATCACCTAAATCTCCTATTTATCTATTTTATCCCTATCATTTCTAGTGTAGTTGAAAGTGAGTGTGCTTCTTTATAATCCACATTTTTTATTAACCTTGTATCACATGTATTTTCCATATTGAGACCTTTTTTGTGTATTGTTTTTAAATGGCACTTAGAAAAAAACCCACAATTCTGCACAATCCCCTTCATTTTCTCTAGGTCTTATCACCCAGTCCTCTGTAGATATCCTGTTAGGTTAGAACAACAATTACTATACTTCCATGTGCCTTTGAAGGAAAATAAAAGGGGGCAAGGAATTAGAGGGTGACTGGGTTGGGGACAACAGACCTAGAAATGGTGATGAAAGGAAGACTCACTGAGGGGACAGTGAAGCAGAGGCCACCTGTGGTAGGCAGAAGGATGAACCCCGTGAAGGTCTGGGGAAGAATATTCTAGGGAGAAAGAGAAGCAAGCTTGAAGGTGGGAATGAGTTTGGAATGTCTGTGGGGCAGGGAGAAGACTATGGTGGCTGGAAGTGTGGCTGGAAGATTCCATCCCTGTGCTCTCTGGGATGAATGACCCTTCTCTTTTCCAAAGTGGAACTGGATCCTTTCCAGAGACAGCCAGGTGGTGGAGTCCTGAATCATATATTCTAACTCAGCCGCTCTGCTGAGGTGAGGCTGACTTGGTTTAAGGAGAAAGGGAGGGGCTGGGAATGCTTCCTCCTCCCTCTGAAGGATTGGCTTCACAGGTGAGGACATACTCACCAGATGGAAAGTGGTCATGCTCTTGGAGGCAGTGCAGTAGCCTCACTATTGCTGGGGCTGGCTGGTGAAGATTCCCTGCATGAGTCTCCAGTGGGGCTTGTGGAGTCCTGAGCCTCAAAACATCGGAAACACAGACATAGTCACATACTGAAGAAGGCAGAGGCTGCCTGCTATAGGGCTGAAGGCAGCGGATTCTGGATACCCATTTGTGGAGCCCAAGGGGGCGTCAGGATGGCCAAGTGAAGTCTACGCACAAGCCCCTTCCTAAGGGAAGGATATGTCACCCTAGTTCCTGGCTTTGTGGCAGATTTCTTTGTATTCCTGGTAACCGAGAGGGGCCTTTATTTCCCTGGGGATAATTACCTATCCCAGTCTTTAGTCTTCGCATTTCACTGGAGTCTAACACTGTATTAGTTCGATGCCAAGGTTGGTAGAAACCTAAGGTGTAAACTGGGATTTACAAAGAAAGTCCAAGAGACCTACTCTATTTTAAGGCAGTTGCATTCTCCTATCTGAGTGGAGGATTGGATTTTGATGTGATGAACCAACTTGGACTTTCCTCTGTTTGTTTACCAGTTTTGCCCTTAAAATGTTTACCTTGGATCTTTAGAATGAAGATCTAATAAAATTGTAGAAGGGAGAAGAGTAATGTGCATTTGTCAGGGTAGATGAACCACGCTGAGAAAAACTCCAGACTCTTTGTATTTTTAATAAAATAACGCTGTTTTTCTGCCCCTCCCCCCCCACTCTTGTGAACGTCCAGCATAGGCCAGGGGAGAGTAGGGATGGGACTCTACTCTACTTTCTCATTCAGGGAACTCTTCAGGCAGTACCTATGCTGCCTCCGCTGCACAGAGCTCCCTTGGGGTCCTTTGCATCCAAACTCCAGCAACCATAGTAGGTGGGAGGATGGTGTAGGAGGTCTTCAAACCAGGCCAAGAAGTGGTCCAGATGGCTTCTCCCCACACTGGACTGCCCCAGCTCCATGCAAGAGGGGTGGAAAAACGTATTCTGGAAACAGATGTCGAGTAAGAGAGAACACAGTTATTGGCTCTGGTGCAGTGTTTCTCAAAGTAGTTTGCTGCCTGCCTGCCTCACAGTTAACTGGTGTGGGAGGTGAGTGGTAAGAACTCACATTCCCTGGACCGAAACAAGATCTACCAAAGCAGAAGAGCTGAGTGTAGGCCTAAGGATCTGCATTTTAAGAATTTGCCCCAGCCTATGCTTTCAACACCCTCATGTTTAAACTTCACAAGCTAAGAAGGTAGGGGGTGACGTTATATTGAAGTCAACATAATAAATGCACCTTCTGTTCTGCTTTCTCTACCTCTGGCATCTTTTCAAAGAGGAATTAAATTAATCACTTGTTGATTTGTAACTCTTGCCCTTTAAACATGTATGCTCTCAGCACGCGGGATGTCAGAATCATTAGTCAATACATCAATACTCTTAAGGAGTCTGTTCACTTAACTAATAAAGCAAAGCCAAGGTTGTTTTTTTCCTCTGTCCTTGGTCAGCCGGATCTGGTGCCCTCTGTGACTGGAAATGTGCAGGCTGCCCGGGAAGCGCTGGTGATGGATGGTTCCTTTCCTCAAGCGGCTGTGACCCTCGGTATCCTCTTCCTTTTCCTGGTGACCAGTCTCTGCAGGGCTTGGCATCCTTATAAGCATTACACAAAGAACTTCAAATTTGCTGGACTTCAGGGGCAGAGGGTTATGGCATTGTTTCTGTTTCTCTTATCGTTGGGTTTAATAATTCCAATTTCCTTATATTCCCGTGGGAACCTGGAAGCCTTTTGAAAACCACTGACGGTTGCAAACACTGTGGGTTGCAGATAGCACTCTTTAGAGAGAACTTACCCAGGGCCGGAGCTGAAGGGCTCTTGGATTCCCACAAGATAGGACTGTTTCTATAGTTACACTGATATCAAACGTGTATTCCTATCTCAGAATATTTAGGGGAAAAAATCCAAAACCAAAAATGGAAAAGGTGGAATATTACTCAGGATTCAAAAGAAAGAGACTTGAAGGCTTTTAGTTCTATTTCTGTATTCCAAATGTGTGAATATCTTGTAGCCAAGAAAGTGAGCCCATTCTTGTAAAACAATATTCATGGATCGGTAAGAACAGCAAGATAAAAGAACTTTCATTGAAAACTTATTATGTGGCAACCACATGATATTATTTATTATTTCTCATAAAAACCTTGTGAGGAAGGCATCACAGTGCCCATCTTACAGATGAGGTAACTGAGGTCTGCAGTGGTTGATAGCTCTGACTGAGGTCGGGGGCTCGGACAACTGAAAAGAAGTCAGTTCCATTCAGTTTGATTTTAATAGCTCTTGAGAAGCTGTGGAATGTTCATAGCAGGTGCATGGGTTCAGGAGGATGAATCACACAAGATCTGTCTGGGAGGACAGGAACAGCATTGTGGGTAGAAGGAACAGTATATGCAAAGGAAGAACGGCCATGCAGAGTGTGTCTGGGGAACATGTGCAGGTGCTGTGTAGTGGAAGTATCAGGGTTGGGGCTGAAATCATGACTAGAGGTCACATAAGACTATCTGTTGTGGTTCTGTAGCCAGTGAAGAAAAGACATGCGAGTTTTAAAGCAGGGGTTCAGGGACACCTGGCTGGCTCAGTCGGTTAAGCATCTGCCTTTGGCTCAGGTCATGATCCCAGGATCTTGGGATGGAGTCCCTTGTCTGGCTCCTTGCTCAGCAGGGAGCCTGCTTCTCCCTCTCCTTGCTGCTCCCCTGCTTGTGCTCTCTCTCTCTGACAAATACATAAATAAAATCTTTAAAAAAAAAAAAACCAGGGGTTCAGCATGATACTGGAATTGATGAGAAAGTTAGAAGCGAATGGAGTCACCTAGGAAGGAGTGGGGAGAACTGAGCCCGACCTCAGCCCAGGGGAGCTAGAGACCTATTATCCATCTTGTCCTGCTTTGAACATCCATAGCACTGGCTTTCACCTGGGGGGATTGTGCCCCCACATAGAACCCTTGTCAATGTCTGGTGATAGTTTTGCTTGTCAAAACTAGAGGGGAGAGCTACTGACATCTAATGGGCAGACGTCAGGGATGCTGCTAACTGTCAAACAATGTACAAGAGAGTCTTCTACAGCCAAGAATTATCCAGCCCGAAATATCAATGGTACCATGGTTGAGAACCCTGAGCTACCATGATTTGGGCAAAACTGGCTGGGTTAGGACTGAATGTCACAATCCCCACTGTTTTTTTTAACCTCTTTTGATCAGTTTAATAAGACTGTGCTTGTGTTTCCTTATCTGTAAAGCAGATATAAGAAGATTACTAGAAAGACTCCAGTGGTGAGACAAAAATTATTCTGAACTCTCCAATGATTATTTTTAATAAATATGCTCTTTGCGAACTCATTGTGAAGCATGGGGAGAAGTTTTTCACACCTAATGAAGGAAACTACTTGGGAGGAGTTTTTAGTTATTAGTTAATATGTCAATTACCTTTAAGTTCCAGAATCCTTGTTTCAGGACTAATGCCTACCTTTTTGGCAAATTATTTTAGATTGATTTTTTTTTAGCTGTAGTTATGCCTCTGGGGTATTCAGTTTTTGCACTGGGTAGATATGGATCCATGTGGTAAAGAACCACAGTGTTGCTGAGATCAGTATATTGCTAGATAGGAAATAAATCCACCAACTGTGATTTAGTCCACAACTGTGGACCACTGCCAACACTGCTTCAGCATTATAGAGTCTTTCACTGAAGAGGCTGGTCATGAAACAAGTGCTATTTGAATGAGATCATCTTAGAATGCCTTGTCAAGGAGCCACAGAGCCCTGGATGAGAAAGACCACTAATATTGTTCAGTCCATCTGCACTTTTACAGATAGACAAGATGGGGATCAGAGATGTTGCGTGAGTTGTCTGGGGTCACACAGGCTGATGGGTGGTTGCATTTGGGCCCTCTTTACATGGGCATGAACATTTAAAAACAGACCCCTTGCACCATGCTGGCATCCTATATTCATAAATGACCAGGCAGCATTTTTTTTTTCTTTTTTTCTGAGAAGAGGTGGATTAAATAGACAACTTTGGGTCTTCATGCTATTCATTGAACTGAGAGGGTTACGCATCTGCTAATACAAGAGGACTACTTTGTTTTCTTTGTGACAGGGTCTCTCTGTACCTAAATGATCAAGGCTTTGAATTGGTCTGGAAGTGCTTTTATAACACATTTTTTTAAAAGTCCCATCAGTATTTAAATGGTACAGGTAAGTACAGATAAAGGAAAGTGCCTATGGGGCCGGCAGATAATATTACTTTCCAGGCTACAGAAACCCATCTCTCTTTCTCACTGTTTGTCTCAGCAGAAATCCATGGTTAGGAAGATCTGTTTCAGCTAGGTTAGGGCACTGGAGAAGACATTCTATGTGCATTCTCCCATGTTTGCAGTAAAACAAGGGCCATTGGCCAGTGAGGGCTGGGGCTTTGCATCCTGTCTCTATGATCCAGTTACCTCTCTGAGAGGTTTCATCCTCTGTCAAATGGGAATAATAATAGTATTTGTCTCAAAGTTGAAGAAGATTATTTTTTTTAAATTTATGTTAAAACATTTTGCATCATGTCTGACAAATTATGAAAGCTCAGCGTTTATCAACTATTATTTTATTATTTCTATCATTATTATTTCATTATAAAATGTGTCATCATATAAGAGGTTTTCAACAAACACTACTTTTTTTTTTTTTAGTAACTCCTCTGCCACCAAGTTACCGTGTGGCCCAGACAAAGGCACCCTCCTCTTTGGGGCTCTGCTTCCTATTTTGAATGAAATGAAGATGGCTGCTCCCACCTCTACACAATCTTTGTAAAGAGTCTCTGAGTCTGTCAGTCTGGTCCCACCACAGTTAAAGAATCCAAAGTGACAGTGTTAGGGGACAAAAAGCAATGTGAACCTACTGAAAAAAGAATGTTTTCTCACGATTGATTCCATTGTGATTTCTATTCTGTAATGGAATAGAAATAATTAGGAGGGGAAAATAGGAATGAGGCATTGTGGCAGCTTCAGTATTGCCATATTGCTTATGGCTTTCAAAATGCAGTTAGCTGGCTCCTATCGAGAGGCACCGGGATGTCCTGACAACAAGAATGGGATCCTTGTTGGGCAGAGCCGTTACTCAGGGAACTCAGCTGATCACAAGTTAAAGTGGCAAGATGTTTCATGGACAAATCATTTCTCTCATCTCTAGTGTAGAGCTCTGCAGGAAGGCATCCAAAGACCAGAGAGCACACCTGTGACTTACTGGGAGTGTAATTAAACCCCTTTTCTTAACTCACTTTTGACATCTGTAAAATGGGAAATATATTAACAGTCACAGAGGAGGCAGTATTTTAAAGAGATGGGCTGGCACATCATAATCTCAAGAAATGCTATGCTGTTCTTATTATTTAAATGTAGAGGTTGAGCCAGGTTCTACTGGAGGCTTCTTTTGGCTTAAAAATGTATGATTTCGAGTTTGGAGGGTTGGCTGATCACATAGCAATTAGCACAGTCTTCTAATAAATTTTTTAAAAATGCCCCAAAGAACACGGGCAAAACAATATGGAAAGCACTGTGCATTGACGCAGTTTGCAGAGTTCAATAAATATTGTATTGGGTCCAGGGTGGAAAAGGATGTTGCCAAAATAATTGTGATGTGATAGTCTAAAAAAATAAACGCAACAATAGGCCACTGTGCTGGCCAGCAGGAAGCCCCAACAATACCCCCACCTTTTTCCTGTACCTTACCCGGAGTTCCTTCCAGGCGACACAGATAACCGGCCGGTGATAACGCCGGGACCGCGTTCGGTGCCAGCCGAAAATAGAAGAATTGGTGTCAAATTGTTATCTGATCAGAAAATGATCTTAGCAAACGCCCTTCCAAAACTGTTGAAGAAAGTCCCTGGTGAGGAAAGGCCCCTTTTCCAGCCGCCCAGCCCGCCTGCGCACGGTGACGTGCTGGAGCTCACCCGGAAGTCAATGCGGGCGCACATCCGGCTCGGGCGCCATTGTGACGTCCACGCCGAGACCTACGCGGGAAGTGTTCGTGGAAATAGCCAGCCCTTGTCTGTAGATAGAGCTCCGTGCCTGCAGCGTGCTCACCCGTTCTTTATCCCAGTTACTCAGGAGGCAGCTCCGGGCGGTGACTGTGCTGTCCCTGACTTCCCGTGGGCTGTGACTCTCCGCTTCGGAGCCTGTCCCCTTCGGAGCCTCAGTTGCCTCCCCTGTAAAGTGGGAGATCATGATCATAACACCCTTATTGGGGTCGTTGTGGAGATCCCGGGAGATCAGGCGGGGAAGGTGTGTGTGTAGCAGCGTGCCTGGCATTACTCACTGTACTTTAATAATGAAACAGCAGTTATTAACCAGAGTCCTGTGTGGGTTGGTATTCTCTCCAGGTGAGAAGGGAGGAGCCTGAGGCTCAGTCGGTCAATATAGTTATGGAGCAGTTGTGTCCCGGGCGCTATTTTTGGTTGGGTTGAAGGGAGAGATTGTAAGCAGATGCACATATAAAGATACCATATACTTCATTCAGGAAAGTGATAAAATTAAGCTGAGGAAGGGAAGAGAAACGGAAGGCTCTGGATGGTGATGGTCTGCTCATTTAGATAGGATAATCAGGGATAGCCTCCCCAATGAGGGGACCTTTTAGCAAACACCTTCGTGAAGTGAAAGAATGAGTCTTGCCAGCATCTCAGGGAAAAGCATTTGGGCAGCGGGAACAGCCATGCAAAGACTCTATAGCAGGAGTGTCTCGTCCCTCATGGGAAGGACCCGGCACCCACTCTCTGGGTGTCCAGAGCAGTGTGAGCCAGGATAGTCGTAGCCAATGAGGTCAGATTGCATGAAATCTGGCTTTGAAGGCCATGGTGAAGTTTTATAATTTTATCCAATAGGAAGCCATTAGAGCCTTCAGAGCTAATTTTTTTGTCTGAACTGCACTTTGTATAAAGCTCCCCCTGGATCCTGTGGAGGGAACAGTTTGCAGGAGGGCAAAAATGGGAGTGGGCCCACTGATCTGGAGATTTTTTTCAGTTCTGACAAGCTAAGGTGGGGACTTGGGTGGAGGTGGTAGCAGTGGGGGTGGTAGAGATGGTGATGACAGACTAATGAATAAAAGGGGAGTTTAAGATACATTTATTCTCAATTCTTAAAGAATTGCTGGTTTGCCTGGGGTTAGAAGACCTATATAGGCAATATTAAACTCTATACACTCTGGAGATAATGCTCTCTGGGGATTAGGAAGAACAGGGATCGTAATCGGCTGGCATGGTCAACCAAACTTTAAGGAGAATGTGACACTTCCAGTGTAATTCAGCAAATTTTAATAGGCAAAGAAATGAAGGCAGGAAACCACTTAATATAAAGAGATCTATATGAGGAAATACATGACCAGAACAAACTTAATGTTTAAAGTCTCTAAATATTTAGGTGGTTCCTAGATTTTTGCTATATAAAGTAGTGCTTCAGCCAACATCTGTGTATTAGCTATATGGCTTTTGATGAGTTGCTTAACTATTCTGGGCTTCAGTTTCTTCATCTATAAAGTGGAGAAACTATTACTGTTTACCTCATAGGACTCTCGTGGGAATTAAATGGGTTAATACATGTAAAGTGGTCTGAACATTGCCCAGCACACATTAGATACTATATAGGTATGGACATTTGTTTAGGGTAGGTGCTTAAGAACAGAACAACTGAACATAGAGTATACACATTTTATTTTATTTTTTATTTAAGTTCCAGTTACTTAATATACAGTATAATATTAGTTTCAGGTATACAAGTCAGTGACTCAACACTTATTACAACACTTAGTGCTTATCAAAAGTGCACTCCTTAACACCCATCATCTGTTTCTTATTTTTGTTGCTTATTACAACTGGTGTCTTATTATAAATGGTATCTTATGTAAGGCAGCTTTAAATATAAATAAGGCTTTCCCCCCTTCTTTTAGTCTTCATAGCAAAAGTTTGCCAACCCCTATAATAGGTACAGCCTAATTGTCCTACAGAATGGCTTAGAAATTTATAATCCCTTAAGCAATCAGAGTATGTACTCTTACCAACACTTGATATTATTAATTTTGAAAATTTTAGCCAAGCTGATGATGGGTTAAACATAATATCTAAGTTTAATTTGCATTTCCTTGGTCAGAGGTTCTCAGAGATTTTGGTCTCACACCCCCGGTCACTCTTAAAAATTTTGAGAACCCCTAAGAGCTTTTGCTTCAGTGGGTAATAGCGGCTATCAAGAGTTACCATATTAGAAATTAAAGCTGAGAAATTAAAAAAAAAAAGTTGCTACTCATTTAAAAATAGCAGTACTAAACCTATTACATGTTAACATAAATGACATTTTTTAAATTAAAAAAATATATTTTCGCAAACAAATTAGAAGCAAGTGAGAAGACTGGCATTGTTTTGCACATTTGCAAATCTAATGTTTGCTTTATAGAAGATAGATGGAGTCTCATATCAGCTCCTGCATGCAATCTGCTGATAATGTTGTTTTGGTTGAAGAAAGTCTGTAGAAAATTGGCCTCATATAGACTTGTGGTTGGAAAAGGGAGGAATATTCTAATAGGCTTTTGAAGTAATTCTTCTTTGTTCCTCTACTAAAACTCTACAGGTAATAGTTTCTTGAAGATGAGCTTCAATGTGGAATGTGAAACCATATCATTGAGCCTTGCATGCTTTGTAATATTAAAATTCATTAGTCTATCTTGCACTTTGAATGGATCTTTCATCCACTCATGAATTTGTAATACCATGTGTAGGTTATTTGGAAAATATTTGTTCATTGAATTTTGCCAGTCTTCCACATCTGACATTTTTCATTATGCAAGAGGGGAAAAAAAATCATATGCGTTAATATCACCACCAGTCTCATCAGAAGTCTTTTAAGTATTGGGAAGCTGTCAAGCTCAGAGTGGCAGATATAGGTCTACCATAGTTTAATTTTTGCTTGAAAGCTCGAAGTTTATTGTTGGCAACAAATACCATCAGTTGTTTTCCTTGAAGTGATCAGCTTACTTTGTTCATTTCTGAGAAAATGTCTGCCAAATATACATCTGAATAACTATAGTTTGTCAGTTGTTCTTTCAGCTAAAATGATATTGAATGAAACAAGCCACTGGTGGAGCTTACAACAATCACAAAAATGCTTTTCCTAGAGATAGCATTCATGCTTTTCTCATTTTGTCACAAAGAATAATAAAAAGGCAAATACTCAATGGTAGAGATATAATGCAACTTAAACATTTTTACTGCTTCAGGTGCCTGGGTGGCTCAGTGGGTTAAAGCCTCTGCCTTCAGCTCAGGTCATGGTCTCAGGGTCCTGGGATCAAGGCCTGCATAGGGCTCTCTGCTCAGCAGGGAGCCTGCTTCCTCCTGTCTCTCTGCCTGCCTCTCTGCCTACTTGTGATCTCTCTCTCTGTCAAATAAATAAATAAAATCTTAAAAAAAAAAGAAACTGCTTAACTTTTAAGGGAAATTTTTTACTGCTTCATCAAATTTTGCTTTTAACGCTAAGTGCATGGTGGTAAAGAATACAATCACTTCTCTATAGTTGGTACCAGTGCCATGAATTGTGCTAAGGCTCCCCAGGTTTGATTTTTTTCCACCACTGTTGTACACTCTCAGCACAAATGTCAACACAGAGAAAAGAGCAAATAACATAAATTATGATAAAAATAGTTTTGATCTCATATTTTTCCTGAAATGATTTTGAGGACCATTTGAAGACTGTTGGCCTAGATAATACTGAGGTTGAGTATATTTTTCTCTGCGTTTTCTTCCACAACCTGGGTATCCATATCTTGCCAATTTTTTTATTTGATTATTTGCCTTTTTCTTACTGATTTTCAGAAATGATGTATATATTGAGACTAGAGCACTTTGACACATGTGTTGCTAATATTTCTTCACCAGTAGGACCAAAAGCCTAAATAATTTTGTGCATCCATACAAAGTAAAATATTACATTACATGGAATAATACAGAATACACTAACTTGGAAGGCCTAAAAAATATTGTTAGTGTTAAAAAAATAGCAAGTTTTAGAAAATGTAGAGTGTATTACTTATAAACTTCCCCAATACAAAAGTTTTTAATATAATTGTACATATATATAATTATGTAATTGCTACATATATGTAACATATATACATATAAATATTATGTATATAAAATATATGTGTATGTAATGTATGTAAATGCATGGGAAAATAAATAATATCTTAAAGGATAAACACCCAAATTATAACTCAAAATGATGATAACAATTCTTTTTGTCTTTTTCTTGTTTATTGTGGGGCTTGATCTCGCAACCCTGAGATCAAGACCTGGGCTGAAAAGTCAGTCAGTCAACTGACTAAGCCGCCTAGGCATCCCAATAATAATTATTTTAGATGGAGGGAGAGGACCCACAAGAGTTATATTGATTGTGACTTTTGATTTACTTGATATTTTAATATTTTTATTTTATTTTTTTTAAAAGATTTTATTCATTTGACAGAGAGAAACACAGCCAGAGAGGGAACACAGCAGCGGGAGGGAGAGAGGGAGAAGCAGGCTCCCTGCCGAGCAGAGAGCCCAATGTGGGACTCGATCCTGGGTCTCCGGGATCATGACCTGAGCCGAAGGCAGTTGCTTAACCAACTGAGCCACCCAGGTGCCCTGATATTTTAATATTTTTATAAGGAGGCTGTGTTTGAGAATTTATTAAGTAGAATTCATAACTTTTAAAATTATAGAAACATGGCTTCTTAACCTTTGTAGTGTAAGATCACATAAGGAATAGGATTCCCCTATGCAAAGGGAAGAAGAAGAGTGCATACATACTTGAAAAAATAAAAGTGGTTTTGGAAACGGAAGGGCTTTTTATCATTTGCTCCCTACTGAGAAGTGATGCCTACCTATCCTGTTATGGAGATGTGAGCCACAGTTTTCACTAAACTTAAAGTGACCCTTCTTTTCTCCCTTTTCCAAATTTTGACCAACTAATATAAATAAGCCTAATTCAATATTTATATGAAATCCCTGGTACAGTAACCACTGTTACTTAAAATATTTGGATCGGTTTGCTGGATTTAAATATTAGTGACTGACTTTTACACTTTTGTAACCACCTAACTTTATCTTTACCATAGGAAAATAAATACAGCTTAGTTTTCAGCCCCAAAGGAGCCATTTAGAGATTTAAAACAAATGTTCGTCTTGTAGTGAGTTCATATAAGAAATGAGATAATAAAACCCTAAAAATAACTAATATCAAATTAGGAAAAGCTGGAGCAAGTTAATTTCCTAGGTATGATCTTCTGAAGTTGTGCATACTTCCTATCTTCCCATGATTCATACCTTATAGAACGTGGGATTGATAATGATCCTCGATATTCATGTAACATCTTTTGTCCAGATGATTCTCCAAGTGCTTTATGGAAGGATTTCCTTCCATGTGGCAGTACCCAGCTCAGCCCATGCGTATAAAAATTTACCACTTCATTGTGCAACAGATGGGTGTGAGGAGGGGAGGAAAGTTCCATCCTGTTTATCCCCTCTTGACCCAGGAGCTGCATGACTTACCCAGCAGAAGGAACATTTCCTTCCTCCCCAGTCAAGGGTAGAACACAGGATACCTTTGCCATTTTTGTTTAAATGTCCCAATGCTCTTGGTAAGGGATGGAGCAGAGAAACTAAAATGTACCTAGGGTCTGCTATATGCCAGGCACCCTGGTAGGTCCTTCGCATGTTTTAGGTCATCACATCTTCATGAAAACTAGGTGAGGTGAAGTTGTTACTGTGTCTAATTTCCAGCTGAGGAAATGAGTCCTGTCTGAGATCACAAAGCTCAAATATGACTAAATCAGGATTGCTCCCAACTGTCTTTGGCCTTAGAAATCAAGCAGGGTCATCCCTATCTCTTTCCTGTTCCAGATGGTAATAAAAGAATGGGTGGAGGAACGTTTCCCAGAGTTGTTTTTTTTTTTTTTTTCTTTCTCTAGCAGAGGATGGTGCTCTAACCACCTGACCTATTTTTTTGTCCTGCTGACATGGTGGCCATGGTCCTCAGCCATGTTGTGGTTGCTATACTCTTCTTTATTTAGTGGCTCATGCCTCTCAGGTTATTGTCTGACTGTACCTTGAGCCTGCATCCCATTGTGGCCATTGCTTTATTTCTCTCCTGCCCTTTCTAAGCCAGTGTTTTGAAAGGATTGTCCACGCTTGTCTCCACTTCTTTCCCATCTGTTCCCTGTGAAGCCACTGCAGCTTGACCGCCCCTCCCCTCCTGCTGCTGAATCAGAGGCATCACTCACCTGCATGTTGGCAAATCTAAAGATATGTTTTGTGTTTACTTATTGAGCCTTTTTTATTATGATTGCTGCAGTCTCTGCTGAGAAACTCAAGGCTCTTGGTGTTCATGAGACTCTCATTCCAGTTTTTTCTTCTACTTCCTTGACTGTTTTACTGTTAAGACTTTCCTTCCTGCCATGTGTGGTATACTAGGTCTGGCTCCTAGATGCTTGTGAAAACCTATTGAGTGTGATAATTTTTCGGAAAAATCCGAAGAAATTTTTCGGAAGCTCTGTGAATTTGTTGATGTCATGTTGGTAGCTGGAAATGGGCTATAGTGGAATAGTGACACAAGGACATTAACAAGTGTTAAAAATCAGCCTCCCTTTAGGCCAAGAGCTTGAAACATTCACCAGCATCCCACTGCTTCAAACCACCCCTCCCCCCATAAAGGAGGTTATTTCATATTCTTATTAACCTCCCCCTCTTGATACAACCCTTCTGGGTGATATCTTTTCCTCCTCACACACACACACACACACACACACACACACACACGCGCGCGCGCGCACACACACACACACACACACGGTTTTGATACCATCCATCACACTCAAGTATCTACCTACAGACTTAGACTCATTGCAGTTTCAGACCTGTATGTCCAAGCACTTCCTGAAAATGCTCATTTCATTGTTGAACAGACATCATAAATTCACTAAGTCTCCATTAGAGAACTCACCATTTTGTTCTTTTCCTATGTTACTTCATTTAATAGTTCCACTATCCACAGTCCTTCTGTTTCAGAAATTTGGTATGACCTCTCCTCAGCCCTGCTGAGCCAAGGAGGACATTGTTAAAAGGGATTATCATTCTAGGAACTAGCTCTTGGGGTGGTAATGTGAAGGAAGCAGTGATGTTTAGTGATGGTTTTGTTTTATTTTCTTTTTCATTCTTAGACTGTTCTAATTTCTCCAGTGTGGGAAATCTGACATCCTCAAATCCTACAAAAGTTCTGCAGTGAAAACAGCATCCTCCTCTGTGCTCAGGAAAGGGAGGAAATAAGCTCATTTAAACTAAGCATCTACTAGATGCCAAGACTTTCAGAAACTTTTCCATACATAAGTTTACTTAATTTTGAAATATTTCTATGACATAGCTATTACCATAATACTTCCGCATGCAGGAAAAATTGAGCTTCAGCTAAAATAAATAGCTTGGCCATGGAGCACAGCTAGTAGATGGGAGAGCTGTGGTTTGGGTAGGCCTATTGGACTCCAAAGCCTGTGATCCTTTCATTATCCCATGTTGCCTCTGGCTAGGTATTTCTATGTGCAGGAAACTTCTCACTGGCAGCTTCAATAACAGACTCACAGAAAGGGCCTCTTACCCTCACCTATGCAGGAACTCCAAAGGCCCTCATTCTTTCTAGTGTTGCTTTTGTGTTCTCCTTCATCCAAGCCTTAACGTCCTCCAAAGGACCTATGTAGCATAGCACCTATTGAAATACCTGGATGAATGGATGAAAGGTTCACTAATATTTTTTGGACTTTTTAGGCTGAAGGGGCTTCACTTAGAACACTGTTAAAGGCACGGCTTTCGCACTTTTGATGAAGCCTGTCCCCGGTATGGAAGTGCCTCCCACAAGACTAGCTTGATGTAAAAATAGAAGTGCCTCCCACAAGACTAGACCTGATGTAAAAATGCCTTCCAGGTGTTGACTCTCCAGTAGGGGACAGGATCTCTACCCATGGTGAAGATGGTCAGAGAGTGACAGGAAAGATAATATGAACAAGAGCTCATGTAGCCTTGATAGTCATTTTTAAGGGCTACACTTCAGAGAATGTGCTAGTTTTTGATAACCAGGAAGTAGTCATGTCATGAAGTGTCACTTGAGACTCCATTAGTCATGTATTGTTAAATGGCTCCCAAAGTGTTAATACATCAGTTGGGTCAGAAGGATTTGAAGGAAGTTACATAACTCTCTAGGAACGCTCCCCAGTGAGTCACTCGGCCCCTAAGATGGTATCTTTGTTTTCTCCCTGTGTGGAATTTGGTCATGATACAGTATATCTAACATGCATTCCATTTGTATTGATTAAACAACTGCTTTATGCTGGGCATAAAAGCAATTTTTGAATGAAGCAATGAACGAGATTGATGCAGTCCCTCTCTCGTGGAGCTTGCTTTGAATTAAATCAATTTTAAAAATAAGAAAATACTAGGTAGTGATCTAAGTAACAGGAAGAAATAAGAGAAGGGGTGGGAGAGAATATGCTTGGGGCTACTTTAGATAGGGTAGTAAGAGAGGTCCTCCTGAGATGCTGATATTGAAACAAAGACTTCTGTGCAAGAATAACCCAGCCCCATGAACATCTTGGGAGAGAACATTCTAAGCACAAGCCAATGGCAAACACAGAAGGAAAAGGAGAGAGATAGCAAGTCAAAATGGCTAAGCAAACAGCCTGAGATTTGATTTGAGAGATAGTTGGGGGCTGGAATTTAGTGGCCCTTTTAGAGCAGGAGAAAAAATTTCCATTTGGGATTCAGTTGTGGTTCTTTGGGAAGCCTTTGGAAGGTGATGTGGAGTGGAGTGGTATGATCTAAATTTGTTGTTGATACATCATTCTGGCAGCTAGGCAGACAGTGAATTTCAGGTAGCAGGGAAAGAGTGTGGACAGTGGGGGGCTTCTCCAGTACTGCACTGGAGACAAGATCCTGGAGTGGAGGAGGGTGGAGTGAGGTTGGGGAGAAATGGATGAATTTGAGATGTATTTTGCTGATGTGGGTGGTAAAGGAAAGAGAAGATTCAGATATTCGTCTTCAGTGAATATATGGGTATTTGTGCCATTTACCGAGATGGGGATTAGTCTGAATGAAGTGGGAGAAAGTTTAGGGAGGAAACAATTGCTCCTAAATCTTAGTGCACAGCCCTGCAGCCGCTGCTAAATTCCTGGGCAAGTTGAGGAGGGTTAGGCTACCCATTGCCTTGTTGGCAGCCTGTAAAGGTGAAGAAGTCTTCCACATACTAATCTAGGCTCTGTCTTCTTGTGGCTTCCATCCATGTGAACATTCTTGTTTCTCTGGAAACACATGGAACACATCTGCTGTCTCCTCTAGAAAAATGTGTTAAACAGTCAAAGTCCATGACTCCTGACATTGTTTTAAAACATTAAAACTTCAGATTAGTTTGGGTAAAAATGCGATTAATTAAATCATAGTGTCTATGATTTACTGACTGTGTAATCTGCATGGAACCATGTTATATAGCCTTGGTTTCAAATGGAGAGAGAAGTATGTGCTTTTGTTCTTTTTCTTGTGAAGAGTAAAGGAGAGAATGCTCCTTGCTCTGCCTGGTGGTTGGTTGGAAGATGTTCCCAGCAGTGTTGACACCATCTTGGTTCATTTCATCAGTTCTCTGCTGTTGCACATGGGGTGGCTCCTTTTCATTTGCTGGGTGAATATTTATTGTACTCTGGTCATGGCCATTTGTGCTATGGTGAATAAGGCTATGACTAATCAGCTTCTGGGTATGCTATCGTTGGCCACTTTCTTGGAAGGAATTTTTAGGAGCATTCTCTAACCTTCAAGCCATTTTCACTGAGTTCATCTCATGAGGATGGGGGGCGCCATGATGGGAGCACGCTATTGCCATGCACTTCTAGACCAGTGCCCAGGAAAACCTTTGCTGATGGCAGTGATGAGCTATCAGCCCTGGGAAATTGGGAGTGACATTCCCTTTTCTTTCTCAAAGTCCTGATCGCTGCAACTGCCACCTGCTGACTCCACAGTCTCAGGAGCTGCATGAGGATGAGGGGACAGTGATAAATGTTTAGCGATGGCTTGTCATCAAGGCTCTTTGTGTAATTTTGTTTTGTTTTGTTTTTTTTGTTTTCTGCCTTTTGCAATTCACTTTGCACTTAGTTTCAATGTAATATATGCTTATGGTAGAAGAAGAATAGAGACAAGTAGATAGTTGGAAAAAATAAATATCATCCAACACCTCACCACCCAAAGACCTTGCCAATTAGTTTTGGCTTTTTTTGGGCAGTATTTTTTTCCTTTTCTTTTTTTTTTAAGATAGATAGATAGATAGATAGAGAGAGAGAGAGAGAGAGAGCGAGCATGTGTAAAAGCAGAGGGAGAAGCAGGGCTTCATACCAGGACCTGAGCCAAAGGCTTAACTAACTGAGCTACCCAAGTGCCCCTTCTTTTACTTTTTTTCAGAAGAGATGGGGTTTGTACTATACATTTATGTTTTGATTTTCTTGTTTGCTTTATAACAAACAATTAAAAATATTTCTTTTAAAGAGTTTCTCAAAGGGCATTTCTCACCACACTTCCTGAGTACTTTTTTCAGTCAATAAGATAATTTACTGCTAACGTTTTAGTGATTGTTGCTATTTTAATGCTATTGTGGCAAACAGCTTTGATTATAAGGATTTTTCCCTAATTGGGGTAACAATCTTAGCGGGGGAGGGGTCACAAGTTCAGAGAGTGTGGACATTTCTGACACTCTTCATACCAAGTATCACCACTAAGTTTCCGCCAAGATTAATACAGTTGATCCCCTTATTAGTACAGTTGTGCATTAGTGTGGTTGCTTGACCACCCTCTGACCTCTGCTGAGTACCACTGCAAGAAACACATGGTGATTTGAAAGACAAAACCTGTTTGGTGTTGATATTCTCATTTGTATTCTGTGGCTTACTAGTGAGGATAAATATTTTTCTATATGTTTATGAATCATTAAGTTTTGTTTCTGAATTGTCCTTGCTTTTCCCCATTTATCAGTTGAATCTCTGTTATTTTAAAGACACTTTTCTGCCCTCTACATTATTGTTCCCTTGCTTGTTATAAAAACATTTATAGGAGATTTTCATGAACTGGAATCCAACTAACTTGAACATTAACTCTTCAAATTTGGGGTGAGAGGCAAATTGAAAAGAGAAAGATATGACACATACTCCAAAAGTAGAGAAATTCACACAGAGCACAGCCTTTCTGCGCTCTCAATATAAAACTCATCAAAGCAAAAACTGTTTTATTTAGACATCTGGGAAATGTACTTTGACAAACATCCGCTTGATGACTGTCAGTGTCATAAAGAGACTTTGATATCAAAAATCCACAGAAACTGCCGAAATAAATTATATATTTTTATGACAAAGCTCTCTTTGCTGACTCATTTGCATTGTCCATGTACTGTGGCTTTAGCATCTTAATACAAAGGAAGGCCCATTTTCATGTAAATGACATGATAGAATTAATAAAGAGCTCTGGGAGCCTACAAGCTGCAAATGTGGCATTGCCTTCTACCTGCTTTGAGCAATGCTTACACATGGTTGCTTTCTGGTATTTTTTAACATAGAAGGGTTTCCACAATTTGCATATTCAGGATTTTTATAGCTCTGGAAATATTCTCTCAAACTACCACAGAAGGTAACAACACATCCTTCAAAAGTCTGATTTCTATGCATGTAGGCCATAAAAAAAATGTATAAATAGAATCTTTAGCCCCATTTCCCAATAAGTTAAAATACAGCTAGTTCTATTGAGAGTTTGATTCTTTGCTTATCAACCTCCCAAGAAAGAACTTACTTTGCCTTCTATTTATAAAACCTGCAAGTACTGGGCTGTTTGTTGTTTCAAATGATTAAACCCGACTCAGCCATGTTGCAGGTTTCCATGTTATGGGTGAGGCTTCTGATCTGTTAACTACCCACTGCATGGCGAACCGAGTGTATTAGGTAATATGAAGAATGTCAGGAATGAGCCAAGGTCTTAGAAACAGTGCAGAGTAGACCAAGTGTGAGAGCTGAGATCAGAAGGACTTGGACTGAAAACCCAGCCTTGCTGCTTACTAGCTCATTTCTTCTTGGGCCAACTGTTTGACTTCTCTGGTGCTCGGTTTCCTGATAGAAGACCCCACAAACCAGGATTAGTAATACCTACCTGGCCTGAAAATTGAAAACTGAGTGAGATAGTATATATAAGATAGGAATTCCATAAGTCATTATGCTGTTGTTATCAGTATGATCATTATTACCTACAACTTCTGTGATCAAGGAATTTGTTGCCGGAAGAAGCAGGACATGTGGGATAATAGGTAATTTTGTATATTGTAAATACATATATTATAACTAACATTAGCCACCATTAATAAACATTTATTGAGCACCTGACATATGCCTGGCCCTTGGTCCTGCCAACGGAAGGCAAGAGAGGGAATGAGCCCTACACATTGTTTTCTGGGTTCCTTTGACAGGAAAGCTGTTACTGAGAGGGAGGGCTTACACACTCTCATGCTCAAACAGGTATGGCCACCGAATCTTCACATGACAGAGCTGAAAGGGGACCTCAGAGTCCCCTGGTACATTGTGGTTTTGGTTACTGGGGCTCCTCTGTAACATGGAAGCTCAGTGTCAACTTGGGAGTAGAGGGACCACTCAAACTCTGCACCTCACTTCTCTTGGGCAAAGAACAAAGACCACCGACCTGATAGAACGCCATCCACAGCTTTAGCATGGTAATGTTGAGACCCTAAATCTGAGGAAGTGGTCTCTAATCTGGGGCTGGGCTGAAGCATTCACTCAATATGTCTTCTGTATTGACTCTCAAAGAGCCAGAGTGAACTGTCCTCTCTGTGAGTGGTGGATTTCACTGTATCTGCTTATGGATGTTTACTCCTGACCTACCATTAGCAGAAACAGGACATGATATAGTTTTCCCTCTTGTACCTTTTAACCGCAGACCACATTCCATTTGCTTTCAACGTTTAATACAGTATCAGGCCTGAAATCAAACAAATGTAGGTGGAAGAAAACATTAGTCTGTGGAGGTCAGGAAAGAGCGATGTTTTCAGGGGCTCTGAAGAATGTGCTAATGTGAAGAAGCTGGACAATGAGATCAAGGAAGTAGCACTTTGAACCACTCTTCTCAGAAGTCATTGAGAAAAACATTCAAGGTGAGAAAAATCATGGGGAATATTTTCTTGAATGCAAAGAGGCAATTATTTGATTCCTTAAAAATTAAAAACTTCTGTGCCTCAAGGACATATTCCAATTACATCATAAAAAAAACAGAATTAAAAAAATACAAGAAAAATAAAAGACAAATCTTTAATATCTTTTCTATTTAAAGGGCCTTGAGGGAGCCACAGAGTTCTTGTGAAATAAAGTTTAAAAGTCCCTTTTCCAGATGTAGAACTGCAGAAATGTAAATAAAGCTTGACTGAAAGGATGTCTTTTTAGTGAAAGGGTGTCATTGGCCAAATAATTTGAAATGAGACACCCAGGAAAGGGAGAGAAGTGAGAGATTTAGTTTTAATCTCTGCATCCGCTTGCTGACGCATCAGTAATTGCTTCTAAGAAGAAAGGCACGCCTTGGTTTTCAAAGAAATAAAAAATTAACAAATAATGTGGCCCCATTTGTATGCCATTGATAGCTTTAATAATGTATAGAATAAGAGTATCCTATATTTTTTACCACCTAGCATTTACATTTTAATGTTCAAGATACACATTTTTACCCAATACCTAACATATAGGAATGTGTTGAAGTGATTTATTCATTCACTCGTTCATTCATTCGGTCACCAAATATTTCTTGAACCTAACTTTCTACTAGTCTCAGGGACTTAATAATACAGAAGAAAGACATGGCCCTTAAGAATCATACATATAAAAAATGCATTCTTAAAAAATTATCTAGTATGGGGAGAATGCTAAATTCACGAAGATGTTTATTGCAGCATTATTTTTAACACCGAAACTGGAAGCAACCTCACTGTTTAAAAACTAAGGAGATGATTACTTATAATAAATTTTCTGGATGTAGATATTAAACATGGTGTTTGTGAGAAAAGTGTTTATGCTATATTAAGTAAACACAACAGAGCACAGATTTGTATATACTGGACGATGACAATTATGCTAACAATGAGGACAGGAAAAAAATACAGTAAAAAATATGGTTGTGTGATGAGGTTATGGTGGGCTTTTTTTTTTTACTTTTAGTGTTTCTTTTTTGTTTTAGGATAATGATAACAGTATTCCTTTCCAGTAAACTAGCTCTACAAGGTTTGGTGAGCTTTGCATACATTCGCTAATTTTATTTTCATTCTAGCCCAATGCTACAGGTGAGGAACTTGCGGCCTGACATGGTTAAAGCTTAAGTTCCAACTTGAATCTCTGGTGCCCCAAACTGACCTCTAAACCATGACCAGTTGCTCCTTCAAAGAGATAAATTGATTGAGCTTTAAAAATACAAATCCAAGCCATGGCCCCGAGAGTTCAAGCTCTTAAGTCTTGTTGGTAAGATGGAGGTCTTACTAATATCCACTACCCAAAGGCAATGGAAAGTGTCACATACCCTGATGTTTATGGGTGTCGTCAGTAAATTTTAAATTTCCATTCAAATGTTAGTCATGGTATGTATTCAAAATTCAAATACTAAAAAATTAAGCACATTTTTGTTAAAGTATACAAATATAAGTTAGCTTATTTTTAAATAAAGATTTTCTTTATTTGACAGAGAGAAACATAGCTAAAGAGGGAACACAAGCAGGGGGAGTGAGAGAGGGAGAAGCAGGTCTCCTGCTGAGCAGGGAGCCAGATGTGGGGCTGGATCTCAAGACTCTGGGATCATGACCTGAGCTGAAGGCAGACACTTAACAACTGAACCACCCAGGTGCTCCTTGTTTATACATTTTAAATAACAGTTCCAAACATGAAATTTTTGGGGGGGCACCCTGGTGGCTCAGTTGGTTGAGCGACTGCCTTTGGCTCAGGTCTTGATCCCGGAGATCCGGGATCGCGCCCCGTATCGGGCTCCCTGCTCGGCAGGAAGCCTGGTTCTCCCTCTCTCACTCCCCCTGCTTGTGTTCCCTTTCTAGCTGTGTTTCTCTCTGTTAAATAAATAAAATCTTAAAAAAAAACCATGAAATTTTTTTAAACTGATGAAAAATTATACTGATTAAATTCTGTTTTGAAAATTAGTTTCTGCTGCTGGGTCAGCATCTCTCTGCTCTCCCTTTTTTTTCCCCCTGACATTCTGCCCCACCCATTGTATGATTTTCTTGACTTTTTCCTTTCATTGAATGAGCTCCTTCAAGGTCAAGAAACGACTATAATCTGCATTTTGGAGGTATTTGGCAGCCAAAGTTTTAAATTCCCAACCGGCAACTGGGATTCTAGGCTTAGGTTGCTTTATTATGCTTTATATCTGTTGACTATGAGTCAAATATAATATGTGGGTAGAATTACAAAGGTGACTCTTGAAAGCATGTGGAAGGATTATAACCTTAAAATGTGCTCACCAAAGCCATGAAAATAGATGAGTTCCTCAAGAGGTACCCAGCAATACGCCTTTATAGACTTCTAGAATGAATATATGAATTCCACGTGGGCCTTGATGGCCTCCTGGAGAAAATGGGGAAGAGCTTTGTGTTCTAAGAGTTTATGATGTTTTAGGCTGCATCGTGTGCAGTTGACATTTAATCTGAAAGTGGTCTGTTGAAAATGTCATCTGGTTTTCATTTGTAGGGGCCCACTTGAAAATGGGAGGTTGGACTTTGTGACCTCCTGGTTTCCTCCCAACTCTGGAGTTTTTGTAGTTGTTTGATTCCCAGATAAATGTGAAGTTTATTTTCCAGCACAACAACTGATATTTGTGTAGGGCTTCTGAGTTAACAAACTCTTTTTCACACACTGCATCCTGTCTTATAGTAGGATAAAGGTGGGGGGAAAGTCCCCGTTAAATCTGGGTTTGAATACATACGCTACAACACAGTCTGTATTTTTCTCTGTGTTGTTTGCTTTAGAGATGGAAAATAATGTTCTTGTTCAAAGGTAACTATGTGAGAATTAGAATCTTATTCACATGCAACGTCTTCAAAAGGATTATCAAACACCTGTTAAGTAGGTGCACACATAATGTATAATGCCATTGAAAAAGTTGTTTCACCAGGTGGGAGAATTTGAATAAATCATGTCATCATCTAATTTAAATATTTGGTTCATCTGCTTCAGATATTTAAGGGGAAATATTGATTTTTCTGGAATATTGTGAATCCACTCACATTTTCTATGTTCTGAAATAGACCTTGGTATACTGGTTGTGTTAGCTATGCTTTCCCTGGAAATTCAGCTCTGTTCAGAAATGTCAAGGCTAGCTATGGTTATGCCTGCCCTGAATTTTAAAAAATGTAATAACTGAATCTTTTTCTACAGGGTCTAAGAAAAAAATGGTATTCTATAATTTTCCTAAGGGACTTGGGCAGATAAGGCTAGGCATATGTGGTGTACCCAATCAAAACACAATTTCACAGGTTATGAGTTTGCATGAGATGCAGTCTATCTTGTGGAACCTGGGTTTGGGTGTGCATGCAGAAACGGGGGGACACTGCAGCAACCAAGCAAACTCCCTTGGATTCTCTTAATCGAGGCTGTTACTGGTGGCAGTTGCTTCCTTGTAGGGTCTCCTCAGCATGGAACCAAGGAGCTGTAAGCTGAAAATATGGCATCACCCCAGTTGCTTCATGTTGAAGAGGAGATCTCTTTGTCCATTCTTAGACAAGACGATGGATGAGTGATTTGTCATGTTAAGTGCTGTTATTTTCTGAATAGCCTGTGCATATTACACATGCTACGCCAACATTTGATTGTTTTTGAGAGTCGGGTGTCTTGGTCTGAGACTGAGGTACCAAATATGTCATCCAGGGTCAGGGTTCATGGTCTAATCATTGAACTCTTCTATCACTTCACAGAATCCCAAACAGCCTTCACATGGTTGGTATGCTGCTAAAGCCCCATGGTAGACATGGCTTTCCCTCTTCTTTCTTTTCTTTCCCCAGTGTTGACCTTCTGTGAGCTTTCTTCTCTTACAACTTCCCAGATAAATGTTTAGTGGGAAGATACATGTTTAGTGGGGAGATAAGATAGAAAATATTGGCATGCATTTTTTGCATCTATTTGTAATCTCGTTCATTCAGAAGTAATGGGACGTGTATATATAGTTTACATAGTTGTGATCATAATACATATATAAACTTAGGTTCCACTCTGTCACTGAAAATTATGTCTCTTTCAAGTTTACCACGGGTGCTGAGGACCCACTGGGTCCAGTGTCTGACTTTGCCTATTGGCTTATAAATTTGGAGTAAGTTCCTCAACTTCTTATATCCTTCTCTCCTCATCTGTACAGTGATTACATTTCATTCTGGATAGGGTTGTTGGAAGGATAAAACAACGTGATGATTCTGCAAGTGGTTTATAAACTAAAGACTATAGAAACAGAAGGAATTTATTACTCGTGCACAAGAATTTAGAAATCTCTTTCGACCCAAAGACAGTGAACTCCATGAAAATATTGGCCTCTTTCAAAACACCCCAAAAGTGTGCGTGTGTGTGTGTGTGTGTGTGTGTGTATGTGTGTACTATTAATGGGTCTGTTCACAAAGAGCCAGATTCAGCCAGAGATATTTCTTCATCTGCAAATCAAGGGTAATAATTTCCTCATAGTTTAAATAAGAAAATAGACATGAAGCTCATGGAACAGTGCCTGGCACATAGGCAGCTCGTAATAATGTGTTTTGTTTTGTTTTGTTTTGTTTTTCAGTTTAAAATTTCTTATAGGGGCACCTGGGTGGGCTCAGTTGGTTAAGCAACTGCCTTTGGCTCAGGTTATGATCCCAGAGACCTGGGATCAAGCCCTGCATTGGGCTCCCTACTTGGCGGGAAGCCTGCTTCTCCCTCTCTCACTCCACCTGCTTGTGTTCCCTCTCTAGCTGTATTTCTCTCTGTCAAATAAATAAATAAAGTCTTAAAAAAGTTTCCTATAAAGAACATATACTGGATTAGTTTTAAATACCTGTTCTACCATTAATTAACCACCCCCTCCCCAGTGAATCATGGCAAATTCCTTAATGTTGACAAATAACTTAAATTGTGACATATTAATCAATTTGGGAAGATTACCAAACTCACTGTCCTCTTTTGTAAAATGAAATAATACCTTCCAAGCAGGGTGATGGTTAGGCCTAAATATAAGCATGTATATTGAATGCCAGAAACATAAGAGGTTCAGAAAATGGTTATTCTGTTCTTCTCCCTTCCTCTCCCATTGTTGATATTTGCAGTCCTGCCTGCAGGATATCTGGGAAAGCTGCTCTTCTCTCTTGAAAACAGAACACAATTGCAAATCCTCCTAGGTCCCAGGGATGGGGGCTTACGAAATTCTGAGGCAGAGTCACTGATTCAGCTCTAGGCCCATCAGACATTTAGAGTAAGTTCTTCCAAGATACCCAGAACTATGTTTTTGCTTTTGTACAGAAGGCCGAATCATTTATTAGGATTAATAGAAGACAGGATAATGTCCTTAGCTTCACAATGGAAGTTGCCGGCTTTGCCAGCCAGAGTTTGTGATCTCAGTGTGTGTTGGGGGCACTGCAGTGACGGTCTTCCCCCAGTGTGTTCTCTGGAGGGTGACTCCACTCTGGGTGTCCTTCTGTAAATAAACACTCACCAAGAAGAAGTATGCTCACATCCCAATAGTGCTTCCTAAATCTTGGCGCAAAGCTCTTAGCTGTAGGTTTCACAGTCATGTATCTTGTGTTGTTAAAGGCCAAAAGGGAGCCACAAGTGTGCTTGTGAAATCAAGTTTAAAAAGTTGCTTTTCCAGATGTGGAGCCACAGAAATGTCAATACAGCTATGGTAAAAAGTGCCCTCGTGGTCACGTGCCCAGGGGTTTGCGGTAGGGGGCCTGGAAGAAGGAAAGGCAGGTTAGTCTGATTCTCTGCATCTGTTGCTCACTGATGTCCCTTTCTAATCTCCCCTAATTAGGGAGAAGGTCAGCATCTCCCACCTTCAGGGCTGGAATGTGTCTTTCAGTGAAAAGTCTGGTTCATATACAACTATGTCAGAAAAAGTTCAGGTTGTGAGAGAGGTCATTGCTCAAGGAGATGCTTAAAGACTCTTAGTTGTTCACATAAACAAAGCTTTGATTTCCTTTAAATGCAAATGGAGTCAGCTTCTTTTACTGAGGAAAGCCTTATTTTGTGCCTTTTCTGTGTCTGAGCTATGTGAGATGCCACGGAAGCATAAAGCTTCACTTTTGCCTTCAGAGATCTCAGTTTTGTGCACAAGTTTCTCCTCTACAGAGTCCACTGAACGTGTATCACATGCTTTCATGTCTGAGCTAGAGTGCTAAGTGCTGGAAAGTTCGAATATGAAGGCCACATTTCTGTCTAACATACTGCTCTTATGTTTAGAGACTGGAAACAACTGACATTTTTTTTTTTTTTCATTTAAAATCCTGTGCATTACAACTTTGGCTGCACTGGCCTAGGTGGTCTTCTGTGGGTCCCCCCTTGGAATCTCTCATGTGATTGCAGTCCTCTGGAAGCTCTCCTGGGGCTGGATGGTTGCAGATAGCCTCATGTACATGTCTAACAGTTGGTGTTGGGTATTGGGCTAGGCTATATGTCTCCAAGCTAGCCCAGGCTTTTTTTTTTTTTTTTATGGGGAGGGAGCATTCCAAGAAAGCAATCCTGGTGTACAACTGATTTTCAAGTCTCTAATTTCATCCTGTTTACTAATGTTCCCTGGACCAAAGCCAAGCCGAGAGTCAACGTGGGAGAGATGATGCCAAGGCATGGATGCAGAAGGTATTGTTTATTGGGGACCATTACTGTAACAATCAACTACAGGCTCTGACGTAAATAATAATAGTGACTATTCCACTTACTTAGCACCTTCCATGTGCCCAGTATGGGACTTGATGCTTCACATATACTGTTTTATTAAATCTATAGGATAGTGCTTCAAGGTAGGTGTTATTATACCAAATTTCTGAGGTTAGTTAAGTTGTCTAAAGCCATACAAATAGTAAATGGCCCAGGATTTTGACAATTTTGACTGAATAATTCCATAAACTAGGATTGACACAGGCCTGGAGTAGCACTATGTGGAACATAAGAGATGCGGTATGGGATTGTGTCAGACAGGTAATGGAGGTGTAGCAGCTCTGTGTCATAAGGAGTAATAATTCAGGAATGTCTTCGGTGAGTTCTAGGGCTCTTAATTGGGCCTGCCTATAAAGTAGGAAGCTTTTGGGCTTTGGTTATAGAAAGAGTTATATTCAAAATTTCAGTTTGGTTGTTAAAGGAGCTAAGAGCTTCTGATGATTTAAATTTTATGAGCCTTAGTGATCTCATCTTTAAAATGGGGATAGTATTCTAAAAGTTAAATGATGCCATGTACGTAAAATTCTGAGCATAATGATGGCACCTAGATGGAATTCAACAAATGAGAGGCAGTATTGATTTGGATGGGAAAATGGTAAAGCAAAGTAGAGGGTATTTTAGTCAAGAAGAGCAACGCTGGAAAAGGAAGAAATCTGATAGCAAAGAGGACTTGACTTCTGTCTGAGCCATGAAAGAGGCCAGTGTATAGCAGGCATCATTAGAAAATACCAATGGTTAGTCAAGATAAAGCCCAGGTTGAGAGTCTTTGGTGTCTACCAGGTAGAGGAGATAAATTTGCTGGAAAATGGACCCGTGGACTTCCTTGGGACCTGGGAGAAAGTACAGTGTGCATGTGATTTCAAATTCAGCCATCCTCAGAGTCCAGTGGGTTCTTCACTATCCAGGTTCAGCTTCCCAGCCAAGCTTTCCAATCAGCACAAATGAGGTTTAGATTTGAGTCCTTTAAGTTCAATAATTTGAATATCTTCCAATGTTGCAAGTGTAGCCAGTAGTGGAATAGAAACCCCCTCTCTTTTCTTTGTTTGTGACCTTGGTTCATACCATGACATGTTTACTCATAGTATTATCATTGGAAAGTGCAGATTCTTTTCTATTAATTGAATCTCACTGTGAAGTACTGGACAATAATGTGTTGCAGCAGGTTCACAAGAACCCAGAGTGCACATTTCTACCCAATTCTATGTTTAGTGTTCGTAGCTTAAAATTGTCCTCAGTGGGTATATTTACACCACAGAAATCAGCAAACACTATATAAACCAGAGCTGTCCACCCCACCACCCCCGAAGTTCCTGTTGTTAAATGTTTACCGACACATCTCTGTGCACAGTTAACATAAGTATGAAATTGAGGAGGTCAGCTATCTAGTGAAGCAGGGAGGAAAATCCTACATCTGAAAATTCGGTTTATTTTTTGAGTACCTTAAAGCAGAACATCACACGTACAAAATGACTGAAGTCATAGAGACTAAAAACATCACACATTGGTGAGGACGGAGAATAATTAGAAAGCTCAGATATTGGTGTTAGGAGTATAAAATGGTACAACCACCTTAGAAAACCCTTTGGCAGTTCCTCATAAAGTGAAACTTACATCTACCCCTATGACCCAGTGATTTCATTCTTAGGTATTTACCCAAATGAAATGAAAACTTGTGTCACCAGAAAGGCTTGTACACAAATATTGTTAGCTACATTTAAAAATCATGGCCAGTAACCATGGCAGGAAAATGCTTGAGTAATTTGGATTTGTCCATTCTATGGAACCTACTCAACAATAAAAAGGAATCAAGCATTGGTATATGCAATAACAGCGAAGAATCTCAAAATGCTACGCTACAGGAAAGAAGCCAGAACAAAAAGGTATATAGTGATAAGTTCATTTATATGAACAGGGGAATGACCAGAATTTTGGCTACTTCTGGGGTGGTGGTAGGTTTGACTGGTAAGGAGCTGAAGTGGATTTTTTAGTGTGATAGAAATATTCCCATTTTGATAAACATAGTGGTTACATAGGCATATACATTTTTCAAAATTCAAATTGCATACTTGAGATCCAGGCCTCTCCTGGTACTTAAATACAGCCTCAATTAAAAAAAAATCAGGGTGCATATTCTGGAATATAGGAGATGCCTGAAATTAACTTTTCCTTCATTGTCTTCGTGAAACAGACAACAGGCAATTGAAGTAAAGATCTAGTGTTTGAATTCCATCTACCAGCTCTGGGGTTTTGGACAAATTACTTAGCCTCTCTGAATTTCAACTTCCTCTTCTGAAATGTATAGGCACAGTATATTCATTTGTTCTTTTAAGCAATAATTCCATGTGGCAGTCAATGTGTAGATGCTAAAAATAGAAATGTGGGCAACAACAATTCTTCCCATCCTTCATGGATCATAACTCCTAAAGCTAGTGCCTATAGGGGTTAAGACAATAGCAGGCTGATGGAATTCTGTCACAAACAGCAGGGCATATGCCAAGTGTAAAGGGAACAGCCCTACTCCACTTTAGTCAAACCATGTCATGGAGTTATGATGGTCCAGTCATGTCAGGTCTTATTTTTCCCTCCCTCCTTCTTTTCCTCCCTCCCTCCTTTCCTTCCTTTCTTCCGTTTTATGTTATTTGTCAGAGACAGAGAAAGAGTAGGCACAAGCAGGGGGCAGAGGGAGAAGCAGGCTCCTGCTGAGCAAGGAGCCCAACACAGGACTCGATTCCAGGATCCTGGGATCATGACCCGAGCCGAAGGCAGCTCCAGGCACTGAACCACCCAGGCAACTCCAGATTTGATTTCCTAAGAGAATCTGGAAATCCTGGTTATGAAAGTTTAAGATTACATTCACTTTTTTCCAAAATACATTACAGGCCAAATGCTTAGGTTTATGATCTTTTGCAAAGTTTACTCACTCAGACAGTAATTACTTTAATACCTCAATTGGAGGTTTATCTGTTCTTATCACTGTTTCACTTTCCTTAGGAGTTAACTAAGAATATTCAAATCAAGTTGCAGAATTATGCAGTAGGTGCTGGGTGGGTACTAAGTTTTCCTGAGTCCCTCAACTTACAGGTCCCCCCCCACCCCCGCACTCAAATTGTTCAGATGGACCATCACCATTGCTGCCCTTGCCCAAGCCACCATCTTTGGTCCCAGGCTTATTGTAGCAGCCACCAATGGAACTTCTGCTTCTGTACCCACAGTCTTTTCCACACAATAGCCAAAGTAAGCTTTTGAAATGTAGGTCAGACCATGTCTCTGTTCTCTGCAGTACCCTCCAGTGACTCATATTCCTTAGAAGAAAATCTGAAATTGTTGTACTGCCCTGTGAGATCCAGATGACCTGGCTCTCTGAGTTGCTCTCTCTTTCACTCCCCTTCACTCTACCCCAGCCACACCAGCCTTCACACTGCTCTTCCTATACTCCTATGCAAAGTACAGTCTTTCCTCATGCTCTTTGTGCTTCAGATAGAAGAATAAGCTCACAGAGGCTGAGTAAGTTGCCCAAGGTCATGCAGTTTAGAAGTAATGGAGCCAGGATCCAAAATCAGGTCAATCCAACTACAAGTTCTATATCTTTTTATTCAACTCCATTGCATAAATTCTTAATGAGTGCTTGATTGCTCAGTAATAGACTCCACAGAGGCAGTCAGTCCTTTCTGAGAAAAGGCTGCTTGGCCTTTCTAGGAGAGCCATGAGTCTTTCTGTAGGAGAAAACAATGTCTTCTCAGGTTCTATCTCTGCCCTCTTCAGGAACCTGTTAGGAGCCCCTATTCCTAAACCCTGGAGCCACAGAAAATTGTAGGCATCATCAGGCATGAGGTTAGCACAGGCTCACTGGATCAGCCATCTTCCTTTCATGAACCAAGTGCAGTGAGTTAAGGTGGGATCTCCTCTTGTCAGTGAAGTCTTCTGTTATTTGTGTGGAGTGGTCTCTGTTTGGCACAGGCAAAGTTAGATACAGTTCCTACCCTGTTCACTGAGTTGCCTCTTCTGCTGAACATTGCAGCTGATTTAAAGGCAATGAAAAGGAACACATCCTTGCCCTTAAGGACTTCTTTGTTTAGATCAGTTATTTAACCTGGGGAGTTCTTGTTAAGGCTTCAGAGAGTCTGAGATTCCTTTGAAATTATGTGTAAACTCTTGTCTGTGTACATACGTGTATTTGTTTTTCTAGTGAGCGGATACAGAGAGTTTATCAAGTTCTCTGAGGGGTCTGCCACTCCAAAACATGGCGAGAACTACTGGTAATAAAAACTTCCCTAGAGGCCTATCATTTATTTAGCACAGAATATGCACACTATGTTGCAGTGCTCCTTTTAATCCTCAAAACAACCCTGTGAGTTGGTACATTACCATGGTAATTTTATAGATGTAAAAACTCAGGGCAGAGAGATTCAGTTCCTTTTTAATATCACACATAGATTTTTTTAAATTAATTTATTTTCAGTGTTCCAAGATTCATTGTTTATGCCCCACACCCAGGGCTCCATGCCATACATGCCCTCAGTACCCACCACCAGGTTCACCCATTCCCCCACCCCCTCCCATCCAAGACCCTCAGTTTGTTTCTGAGTCCAAAGTCTCTTATGTTTCATTTCCCTCACTGATTTGTCCTACTTCCCATTTCCTTTCACACATAGATTTTAAGCATGGGAATTGTATTTCAAAACCCAAATTTGTTATAGGCCCCCAAATGTACTCTATTTTTATATTGGCATGTATTTTATCAAAGCAGCATATAGACACATGGTATTAAAATTCAAATGGTGTTTTTTAAAAAAAGTTTTCTTCTGCTTCCTGCATTGTCTCTTTCCTTTGGGTTTATTCCCCTCTTTTATTTGTGTCCATTTCTCTGTTTCATGTTGGAAACTTTGCTTAAATCTGGGGATCCTTGTTTCTCCTTTTGCATTAACACACGCTGCCAAAAAGCTAATTATAAGCTCTGTGGCCATGAGTGAAGATTTTTGCCTGGTGGGTCACACCACTGGGGGATTAGATAGCCAGTGGGTGCTTTCACTGGGGGAACCCACATGAGTTTCTAGAGTTATTTTTCTGGATCCTTTCTGTTTCTACAAACAAGAACTTTCCAATGGTCTGCCTAGGATGTGAAGCACCTGTTTTTGTGAGGAGGCATTTAGGAGTTCTAGGTAGGTAGGTGGAGGTTGGGACCGGGATCTATATAAGCATGTAAATCCTCTGTAAATAGAGCCCCTCTTCCCAATCCCATGCTTCACCTACCTTCTTCAGACAGGCATCCATGTTCTGAGACTTTCTAGGGTTCTGTAGGGTGAACTGGCTCACTTCTCATGGAATCTCTTTCTGCAGACTGCCATGGTCTACGTGTCTCCACTTTTAATTAAGATTCTACTACTTAATAAAGTCAATTCTCAGCTTCCAAAAATTGGTTGAAATATTGTATCCACTTCACCTCTCCCATTCCTTTTGATTCCTGAAGTTGCACCTTTCTATTCCTTCTTCATCTCTTCAGATGGAACTTAAAAAAGAAAAAAAATGTATGTGGTCCTGTTCTAAAAAGGAAGTTTCTAGGCTTATTTCTTTTATCATTATGCTCCCCTCTATATCTATCACATTCTGCCTAAACTCTGGGAGAGATGAAGAGAAACCTTCTCGGGACTCTGCCCTCAAGCATCTTCTATTCTAGCTCCAATTAAATCATGCTGCAGATTCTGCACCTCAAATATGGGTACACAATTGCACATCCAAGAGCGAGTTTGCAGATTAAAATTTAGTAAGAGAGACCCTTCCTACCCAGAGAAATCCAGAGAGACACACTGAAGGAGGTGGAGGGAAGTATATTGAAGATGATGGGAACAATATGCACAAAATTCTCACAACAGGGAAGTTCAAGGGCAGAGAAGAAACAGTGAGTTCATGTGCTTGAGGAAAGGAATGCATGAAAGAAGTGTTAATATACAAACCCTCTGGGCACCAAGTGGTGGTGGGCCTTGGATATCTGATTAGAAATTTGGGTATTATTTTGTCCTAAGATGATGGCTTGCCACTGACATCCTACAGACAGATGCTGTGAGTGTCTTGAGAACTGGGGTGGGGTGCCTAGAAAGGAAGGATTGAAGAGCAGGGAGAGAAACACAGGGGGAAATGAACTCTGGGCTGGGAGGAAAGGAAATGGTTTGGTGGAAGTGGGGGTGGGGCAAGAGAAAGATTCCAGGAGGGGACCAGAAGTATAAAAGTGGTAAAAACCAAGAGCCAAGGAGGAGAAAGCCAGCTGTGCCTGCCTGCCTGGTGGGAGCAGTTTGTGTCAGTTAGGAGATGAGAGGCTGGAAAATCCCTGAAGGTCCTTGAGGTCCGGCATGTCACGTGGATTGGGTAACATCGCAGATCCTGATAACCCTGGGGCTTTTCCATGAGTCTGTGATTCCTCCTTGGATTCCTCCCCCGCACTCACCCCTCTAATTATTAAAGCACAGACATGTGTGCAAACTTTTGGAGTAAGAAAAACAAGATAATGTTGATTTTGTATTTCGGGCAAATTCTGAATATTGGACTGTATGCAGACAAGAGAATTTTTATGATCTAGTCACATTCCAGATTATTATTATTATTTGCCATTTTCAAAAGTAAGGACTCTTCAACACTAATCTGCTTAGCAAATCTTATGAACTAAATTGAAAGCCTATTACTAAGCATGTCAGAATTGTAGACTTTTCTTAACCTGTTATGCTTGTTCTCATCCTATGGGTTTTTATTTTGTTTTGTTTTGTTTTCTTTCTTCCCAAGTAGGGTAGGAAAATTTTGAATATGTTTAAGAGCAAATAATGAATGGTGTCTTTTAGGTGTGTGTCAATACTTCTTTCATTTTTCATAACTCCAAATTCTCTGAAAATATCAGCCTGCATCAGAGCTGTAAGTCTGCCCACAGGGTAACTGCCTCCTCGCTGGGTGGGGGTTTGGGGTGCCAGCAGGGAGACAGCCACAAAACACAACTCTCTATCTGGTTTCATGCTTCCTGGTGGAAACATGAAGGGCACTGTTTTTACTTAATGGGCGCTCCTTTAAGTATGGCAGGGTGTGAAGATAAATAGTGCTGGAGAATTCTCCAAATGCCTTTTCTGTGGAACTGGTTTACACTTTAGACTCGAGGTTCTCACTGGGAATCTTCCTCTCTCTTCGATTCCGTCTGTGAATCACCATTATGATTGAACCTCTACACCAATCAAGCCTTGTTCGTATTTAATCAATCTCGAATTACCTGCCAAGATATTGCAGTTCAAATGTTAGTCCAGAAGCCTCCCTAGGCTCTTTCCATTTGCATTTAGCATACTCTTTTTCTTTTTTCTTCCTTCCTTCCTTTCCTCCTTCCTTCCTTTCTTCCTTCCTCCCTCCCTTCCTTCCTTTCTTTTTCTCCTTTTTAAAATTTTCTTTATGTCCTTGGCCCTTCCCCAAATGTTTAAGCTTGTTGAAAAAAGGCAGATTTTTCTCAAGCATTTGCAGTCAAATGAATAAGCTAATAAATTATATATGGGCTTAGAAAGAGGATTTTCCCTTTTCATGGCATACATTAGAACTCAGCTTTAGCAGTTGTTGGAAATGCTGCTGAAGAACTCTATCTTATAAAACCATCTGTGGGAGGAGCCTTGCTCACCAGAGTGAGGCAAAGGGAATTGCAATGCACCAGAGAGACAATGTCTTTTGCATAACAATTTAATCCATCCATTTGCTGGTGAATATTCATATTCTGGGGGTAGAAGTTTCAGTATTTACAAATTTGTGGAAGTAAGAAATGTAGATCAGCATCCTGTAAGTGTAATATTTACTTCTTTGTTTTAAATGGCTCGGATCACCAAAACTGAGATACATATTTGTCCTCTTGCTTTTATTTATACTGAAATAAAGCCTGGAAGGTTATAGATGCTGTACCATTGGGACTAAATGGGCTCTGATGACTTTCATTTTGTGTTAAGCCTGTGATTTAAAATCAGTCTGCCCTAATTATCATCTGTATATTGTTTTTGTCTTTTGTCTATCTGGCTCTATCATCTTTTCTTTCTTTCTTTCTTTCTTTCTTTCTTTCTTTCTTTCTTTCTTTCTTTTCTTTCTTTCTTTCTTTCTTTCTTTCTTTCTTTCTTTCTTTCTTTCCTTCTTTCTTTCATTTCTTTCATCTTCTGTTGACATACTGCTTTATCTGATCTATAATCCATAAATAGATGAGATCAAACAGTAGAACTAAACCAATATTACTGATATTGTTGATTTATATATACAGAATATATATGATTATATATGATAATATATAATGAATATATGTGTGTGTTGTGTATATAGCCATATATAAAAATTGGTTTAAGAGTGATTTATAAATAAACCAAGTTTTGAGTTCTTAATTTTATTAAGACTTCCTAGAGAAAATGAAAATAAAATTACTATTTATTAACCTCCTTGGAAAGGAATTTGGCCATATATCACATCTCATGCATCATCTAATTCTTATAATGACTCTACGATGAAGATGTGAGAAAACCAAATCATAGAGAGTGAAATAGTTTGCCCAAAATTGTCAAACTGAGTCCAGGGTGTTTTCTAGTTCACTAGAAAAGCCAATCAATTTCATCTCACAAGGCCTCTCCTATTGATTGGTTTAGCTCCTGGAAGCTGGGCTCAGTATTAAAAAACAAACAAAGAAACAAACAAAAAAGAGTAGTGATCACTTCATTCATGCCATAAATATTTATTGAGCACCTATAATGTGCTCAACATTCTAGGAACCCGGAAATACCACTGAAGAAATAGATAAGCTCCCTGCCCTTAAGAATTTAGACTCCAGATGAGAGCAACAGCTCAAATGGTGACGTCTGCTATGGGTATAGATAGGAAGGAAGACCACAGGAAGACATGCTGAATTGTGGTATCCTCCATCTGAATATATGAACAGAATTAGAGCTAAATTATGTGTCAGCCTCATGACCTTTAGAAAAAAAATTTTTCTTCTTTATCCTCAAGGTCTTGGACTATATATCATTGTGTTATCCTCAGTGTCTTGCATTAGTCTTGTTTTGGGTATCATGTGGTCAGTCAAAGACCCACAAGGATCATGATTGGATATAGCCTATAGATGTTCAAAGTACCATGCTTGCTTTGGGGGTGCAGAGACTCGGGAAAGTGCTCCTCACGCTTTGGATCACTTACCTAGAAAACCCTAGCTCCTGTCTCAGAGTTATTATTTGCACTATTATTTGTTTTTGTTTGTTTTTTTGGTTTATCTTTTTATTTGATAAATGGTAGCACACCTAAGATTCGTATTTCAGAAAAATAATTAGAGCTGCTTATTCCAAGTCTTTAAAATCTCATTATACCATGAAGCAGGTCTTCCTCCTCACATTACATGCCTGGTGAACTATTCATTATTATAAGGGTTGTGTCTGTAGCAACTTCCTCCAAGAAGCCTGCCTTTTCTGAACTTACTAGACTTAGCATCTTGGCTCCCACTGCACTGCAAGTACTTCTTTGTTATCCCATGTGTATTTGCTCAGCACCTGTCACATGCCGGGTATCATTTAGGTGTCATTAGTATGTATTACTCCATAGCTTACTGCTTAAATTCCTTCATATCTCTCTTGTGTGGCCCTTAAGAAGACTGAGATGCCTACTGTCTTATTCGCCTTCCTCTCCCCATCGCCCAGGCTTGTAGTGGGATACGGCTGGCACCTGGCAACATCTATTGAGTTAAGGAAATCCCCCTTCATTTTAAAAAGCATGGTCGAACACTCATGCTGTAGGTAAATGCTTCAGAAATTGGATGGCTTAAAGACACCCAAAGCTTTGCTCTGTGAGAGAATAAGGAGAGTCAAAGAGAGGAGTTAAGGATTAATAAGGACATGGACTTTGGGATTCAGACGAAGTTGAGATCACACAGGTTTAGGTTCAAATTGCACCTTGCCTCTTGGACAGAGACTCTTAATTTTTCTCAAGTGAAAGAATGATTTTGCTAACCCCCTACATAAGGTTGTTATATGGATTAAATAAGATACTGTTATGTGGATTAATTAAGACCATTCTCAGCACATGGACTCAATCACAGCCAAAAGATGAAGTCACTCATGCATGGCATATGGATGGCGTGTGGTGTGGCCGGTACCCCAGCTCTAATGTTTTATGTCCAGAATGTAGCGGTGATTAACTGGTAGGTACCCTTCTGATTTGTAAGAAAACACCTGTTCATGAGAGTGCATGCACACTCGTGTGCGCGCACACACACACAAACACTCTCTCGCCCTCTCTCCCGGTAACTCTCATTAGTCTTTCACTTGTGTCTAAAATCAAAAGGCAGCAGTCAGTCCTCCTTCCAATGGTGTCCTAGGTGAATGAAGGCCTGCACTGGTGTTCCCGGGGCGCTCCTTTGCTCCTGTTTGCCCACCCTGCAGAGCAGCACACCTTCACAACATCACACAGTCACTGGTGCTGTGATGCCGTGTTTAAAAATAGACAGTTACCACTTCTTTGAAAAGGAATCAAATCCTCACTTATAGCCTTTATCAACCAGCTGGTTCTTGTAAGCGTTTTCCCGATCTGTGTGCAAACATTACTTTTAAGTGATCAGCTGGTATAATTAGGTAAGATTGTACACTAGAAGCACAATTCAGTTCTCTCTTCATCTCAGCTGGAAGAGGAAACAAACATCAGGGATGATGATACGAGGTAGGTCACATGTGGGAGGTTTTGCCAGCAGCTGTAGTACCTTGGTAATCAGCAGAGCTAGTTATTTATTTATTTGTTTTTCTGTTTTAGTTCAAAGGTCTGGCTTTGCCGGACTTCAGCCAGAGCGGTCCTTAGGAACCTGGTGCCCTGTGCGCCAGCGTCTTCGCTGGTACAGATCGGAGCTCATAGGGGCTAGGCTTCTGTGTTTTCTTTCTGGAGGTTTTAGTATTAACACCCCCCTCTTTTTTTAAAAAAAGGAACTTAAAACTCTCATTGTATCATAGACGGAAATCAGGTTGAGGGAAACAGAATCTAAGCCCTGGCTGGGGGTGGGACTGGGGTGGGACTTCAGAGACAAGATGCTGTCAAATGAGTAGGAAGATGTTGAGCAAGGAAACCAAAGCTGGAGCTTGACGAGGTGGAGAGAAAACGGTTGCGGAATGAGGAGATCCTCATTCTAAGATCAGCGTTGCCCATTGGGCAGTCACTGAACCTCTCCTGATGCCCCCCTGATTGGGAAAATGAGGGTTTGGAAACCTCAAATATATTGAGCACCTGTTAGGTACTAGATTCTGTGGTGATTCTCGCTGGTGGAGCTCAACTGCCTGGGAAGACAAATGAAGTGGGTATAGACCAGGTGTGCCAAGGACCCCAACAGAGGTGGGTGTGATAGGTTATTAGGATGGGGTAACATCACCTACACGACGTCTGGAGCGAAACTGGTCAGGTGTCATAGCCACAATGACATTACAAGCTGTGTGATCTTGAAAGAAACCAATGCTTATTTTCTGGGCTAGTGTGAAATACACACAGTGTTACCTGGTATATAATAGGTGCTCAGTAAATACTAGTTGTTAGTATGGGAGACAGACAGAGAGTGCTAAGATTACCTAGAGGGTATGGGAAAATCCTGAGAGAAAATATTGAACTGAGACCTGAAAACAATATAGTGGAAGATCTTCAGGCATCCCCCCACTTACCATGCTCCCTAAGTTAGCTGACATGCTTCCCTCCCTCTATAGAACATACTGGTTTTTGCCCAAAGCTCATGGGCAGAAGGCCATGTTACATCTACTCTAACCAGTGTCACGGTTTCTGATTCCTGATTAAAGAGCTTCTACTGCAAACATAATTGTTATTCACAGGGCCCATCCTAGGTGTAGAGGGCAGCTCAGCCATACATGACAATTATACATAGATTATCTCATTTAACATTTCCTTTTTTTACAATCCAAACAAATCATCTTTCATGCCCATTTTACAAATGAGCCCCAACGTCATAAGTAAGAGCTGAGGTTTGAGTCTGGGTCTCTTTAGGGGCCAAAGCCACTTCATCTGAAAGCTCTTTAAAGGGATGTCAGGTAAAAGAGTATTCCAGGGAGAACAAACATCCTGTCCAAAGCCTCAGGACAGAGATGAGTTGTAGTATTCTTTCCTTCCTGCTCTAACATTCCATTATTTGATAAGGGAGGCACGATACATTCTTTCTTACTTTTTTTTTTTTTTCAGAAACACATCAGAATGCCTTCCATTTTCAGGTACCAAGGATAGAATTCTTTCAAATATTCCATGTCAAAGGCCAGGGGCTTGAAAGTCTGTGGTTTATTTTCAGCCATTTTGAAAAACAAAAACAAAACCAGTGCTAGGATATCAAGCCCTGTGCTCAAAGCCCCACGCTGGCTCCCTCCTTGCCTTCTGCCTCATGGATCTCTTGCTGCTGCCAGTCCTCAGAAGGAGGGGGGAGTAGTAACTGATGCAGGAGAAGGGGGATGGTGCCACATGGGTAAAACATTCTGGGGAAAATCCACTCCAGTTTTGTACATTCACAAAAATAGTACTTTTTTTTTCTTTTGCAGCTGTAAAGCTTTTGGTGAGAGTCAACCCATTTTTTAAATTATCAAATGATGATTAAGAAGTAAAAAAAGCTGTAAATATTTAGAATGTGACAAGACCATGCTAAGGGAAAGTTGGCATTTGGAGAAATCAGGCTCCAGGGAAAGAAAAAAGATTCCTATACAATCCAGCATTATCATTCTGATCTTGCCCTAAAGTGACTTTAAAAATGAGTTAAAAACTATCAGACTATTTTGAATGTGCACCGTACACAAAAATTTTACGGTATTTTTTCTCAAACCTTTCTCGTGTTTTCCTCAAAATATGAAATGCCAGGGATTGGGGTTAGAAGGCTTAAGAACAAGCTTTTTTAATGAAGCATATTCAACGGAAAGAAAGTGTTGGGTGTGTGAGATTCTTTATTCTCTGACTTTCCCTTGCTCAGATCCAGGCCTGTTTCCTTGAGGATCTTTGCCACACCAAGTTCACTGCCAGGAAAACTCTCCCTCACGTTTGCATGGAGCTCACTCCTTCCTGCCTTTTAGATTTCAGCTAAATGTCATTTCCTTAGAGGTTCCCTTGACCTGCACATCTGATGTCATCACTGATCACCATGAGCTGTTTTTCCTCTTTCATAACACTTACTGCAATTTGCAATGATCTCGTATCCCCCTCTGCTGAGCTGTAAACTCCAGGGGACCTCCTCTGGTTCACCACCACTAAGGGCAGTGCCTGCCACAAACTTGGCACCCAGTAAATACTTTTGAATAAATGAATGTAAAATTGCCTTAAAGATAGTGAAGTGCCCCATAAATATATTATTATGTGAAAATTAAGATCAGAAAAAAATGAAGATATTTGTGATATCATGTCTAAATTTTTTTGAGCAGTCGTTATTATCTATTTTCCCCAAAGACCATTTCAGTTTTACTCCTCTGGTACTGTTTACTGTGTGCCAATTTCTAGAAGTTTAGGAAATCAATATTTTCCAAAATAAAGTGCCTTTGCATTTAGAGTAACACACATATCTTGCTTGTTGGCCAAACACACAGGGAAGAGTGTGCAGTATTTTATATTTGAGAGAAAAAAAATGACCAGGCTCCATATTCTGGCTAGCAGAATCCAGTGGATCAGAGACACAAGGTCATCCACAATTCATATTGACTCTTAGTACTTCAGGATATGTGCCTGTCAACATTTGTAGAACTGTGGAATCATGGGATTTCAACATAAAAGAAAACTTAACATTCCTTTGCTTCACCCATTCCCCAAATTCAACCCTTGTCGAATTCTGCAGATTATATCCTCTGAATTAATTTAGCATCAATATGTTGTTGCTCACACTTGTGTTTTAAAAGATTGTCTTGAGGTTTAATTTCTAGAAGTAGCAAAATTTCATAAAAAAAAAAAAAATACTGCTTGAGGAGCACCTGTGTGGCTCAGTTGGTTAAGCAACTGCCTTTGGCTCAGGTCATGATCCCAGAGACTCCATGTCGGGCTCCCTGCTTCGGCGGGAAGCCTGCTTCTCCCTCTCTCACTCGCCCTGCTTATGTTCCCTCTCTCGCTGTGTTTCTCTCTGTCAAATAAATAAAATCTTTAAAAAAAAATACTGCTTGAAATGAATACAGAATGTGTGAGCAGGGCTTGGGAATATTTGCTGGCAGAGATTTTTTTTTTGCCCTGAGGGCAGGAAGATTGGGCACAGGGAAAGCTTTTTCTTTTGTTCTTTTTCCTTTTTTTTTTTTTTTTTTAAACAAAATTTGACCTAAAGTAGAGAAGCTTTTTGAGTTTGAATAATAATACAGGAGCTCATAAGTATGTCAAGTATATTCTAACACATAGTCATTTTATGCAACGTCTTATGCAAAGTAAGTTAGATATAGTCAATGTTTTATATAAAATTATGGTTGAAATCCTGACTGTTCCCAGAACCATAGCTTTTTGATCTGGGAAGGAATCATAAAAGGTCACTTAACCAAGTGGCTTTCAAACTCTTCTATCATCTACAGTGAGAAGTACATTTTTTGGTATGATTCAGCACACACACACACACACACACACACACACACACACACACACATAGGCAACCCCAGCTGAAAAGAGTCACAGTTCTCCCCCCGCCACATAAGATGTGTTCTATGTTTTATCTTATACTACGTCACTTTTTAAAAACGTTGGTTTTGCTTTTTACACTGATTTCAAAACACATTAGTTTGGAAAACACTTATCTGACTTGTTATTTACTTTACAAATCGGGTAGACAAGGTTCTAGGAGGGGAAGTGACATTGCCCAGTTCATTCCAAATCCAAGTAACCCTATCACCAAGCTGTGTGTGTGTCACTAAGACACATACCGTGTCTTACCTTTCCCTCCAATCAATGTTCTTATAAAATCATAAGAAGCAGCTACAGTTTAATTAAAAAAAAAATACAACCTATTTCTTGAATTTGAGTCCAAATCCCAGGGGGCATGTTCCTTAAACTTTCTGAGCCTTGATGTGCTCATTTTTTATGCAGGGACTTAAGCTCTCACCAAAATGAGTCTCGACATAGTTCAGGTGTTTATTGAAACAACCTTGATAAAAATGGTGATAGAATTCCTGGCTCCTGCTTTTCCACCTTACTTCCTAAGAAGTCACATTAATTTCTGGGGTGCCTAGGTGGCTCAGTCGTTAAGTGTCTGCCTTCAAGCTCAGGTCATGATCCTGGACTCCTGGGATCGAATCCTGTATCAGGCTCCCTGCTCCGCAGGAAGCCTGCTTCTCCCTCTCTCACTCTCCCTGCTTGTATTCCCTCTCTAGCTGTGTTTCTCTTGGTCAAATAAATAAAATCTTTAAAAAAAAAAAGAAGTCATTTTAATTTTAAAAAGAAAGAATGAAAAATAGGAAATAAAATACACAATATTTATATTTTGGTTCAACTGCCTAAAAGTCTAATATTTGATGCAGCAGACTGAGCTACGTACAATTCTGCTATGGAGAGCTGGGGTCTGTTTCCCCTCTTCTTGAGTTGAGGTGAGCCTGGGACTGTATTAGCCAGGGATACACTATGGAGGTGATGATGTACTGATTCTGGGCCTGGTCACGAAGTGGACCAATAGTTTTCATGTTGCCCCTCAGAGCGCTGAGTAATCCTTGGGAAGTGTGATTGCTCTGCTAAGGGACCCTGTGGAGAAGCCCCCCTGAGTCCATGGAGAAGGAGAGGAGTTCAGCAGGGACTGATTTTCAGTTGTCCCCATGGAGGTACCTGGTGGGTGGTGAAGCCCCAGGGACCCTCCAGATTAGCGTGGCTAGACTGAATACCACCCCGTTTGAACTCTTTTGATCCTAGGTAAAGACTCATCTCACTAAACCACTGACACAAAATTATAAGACACAATCAAAAAAAAAAAAAAAGACACAATCAAATGGCTGTTTTTTTTTAAATAATAATTTATTTTATTCTTTCAGTGTTCTAAGATTCATTTTTTATGCCCCACACCCAGTGCTCCATGCAATTTGTGCCCTCAATACCCACCACCAGGCTGACCCCTCTCTCCACTCCCCTCCCTTCCAAAACCCTGTTTGTTTCTCAGAGTCCAAAGTCTCTCATGCTTCCTCTCCCTCTCTGATTTACCCAAGTGTATATTTCCTTTCCTTCTCCCACGGTCCTCCATGTTACTCCTTGTGCTCCACAAGTAAGTGGAACCATATGATACCTGACTTTCTCTGCTTGGCTTATTTCACTTAGCATAATCTCCTCCAGTCCTGTCCATGTTGCTACGAAAGTTGTGTATTGATCCTTTCTGATGGAGGTGTAATATTCTGTTGTATATATGGACCATATCTTCTTTATCCACTTGTCTGTTGAAGGGCACCTTGAATCTTCCACAGTTTGGCAATTATGGCCATTGCTGCTGTGAACATTGGGGTACATATGGCCCTTCTTTTCACTACATCTATATGTTTGGGGTAAATACCCAATAGTGCAATTGCAGGGTCATAGGGTAGCTCTATTTTTAATTTTTTTAAGAAATCTCCACACTATTTTCCAAAGTGACTGCACCAACTTGCATTCCCACCAACAGTGTAAGAGGGTTCCCCTTTCTTCACAGCCCCTCCAACACTTGTTGTTTCCTGTCTTGTTAATTTTGGCCATTCTGACTGATATAAGGTATCTCAATCTAGTTTTGATTGGAATTTTCCTGATAGCTAGTGATGATGAACGTTTTTTTCATGTCTGTTAGCCATTTGTATGTCTTCTATGGAGAAGTGTCTGTTCACATCTTCTGCCCCTTTTATGATGTGATCACCTTTTTTTGGGGTGTTGAGTTTGAGGAGTTCCTTACAGATCTTGGATATCAACCCTTTGTCTGTAGTGTCATTTGAGAATATCTTCTCTCATTCCGTGGGTTGCCTCTTTGTTTTTGTTGAATGTTTCCTTTGCTGTGCAGAAGGTTTTTATTTTGATGAAGTCCCAAAAGTTCCACTTTTGCTTTTGTGTCTTTTGTCTTTGGAGATGTGTCTTGAAAGAAGTTGCTGTGGCCAGTCTAAAAGAGGTTACTGCCTATGTTCTCCTCTAGGATTTTGATAGATTCCTGCCTCACATTGAGGTCTTTCATCCATTTTGAGTTTATTTTTGTGTAAGGTGTAAGAGAATGGTCAAGTTTCATTCTTTTATACATAGCTGTCCAATTTCCCCAGCACCATTTATTGAAGAGACTGTCTTTTTTCCACTGGATGTTTTTTCCTGCTTTGTTAAAGATGATTTGACTATAGAGTTGTGGGTCCATGTCTGGACTCTCTACTCTGTTCCATTGGTCTAATTGTCTGTTTTTGTGCCAGTACCATTCTGTCTTGGTGAACATAGCTTTGTAATAAAGCTTGAAATCAGGTAACATGATACCCCCAACTTTGTTTTTCTTTTTCAACAGTTCCTTAGTAATTCAGGGTCTTTTCTAGTTCCATATAAATTTTAGGATTGTTTGTTCCAACCCTTTGAAAAATGTTGGTGGAATATTGATTGGGATGGCATTAAAAGTATAGATTGCTCTGGACAGTATAGACATTTTAACAATGTTTATTCTCTTGATCCATGAGCATGGAAGGCTTTTCCATCTTTTTGTGTCTTCTTCAATTTCTTTCATGAGTATTCTGTAGTTCCTTGAGTACAGATCCTTAAGTTCTTTGGTTCGGTTTATTCCAAGATATCTTACGGTTTTGGTGCTATAGTAAATGGAATCGATTCTTTAATTTCTCTTTCTATATTTTCATTGTTAGTGTATAAGAATTCAACTGATTTCTGTGCATTGATTTTGTATCCTGTTACATTACTGAATTGCTGTATGAGTTCTAGTAGTTTGGGGGTGGAGTATTTTGGGTTTTCCATATACAGTATCATGTCATCTGCAATGAGAAAGAGTTCAACTTCTTCTTTGCCAATTTGAATATCTTTTATTTCTTTTTGCTGTCTGATTGCTGTTGCTAGGACTTTTAACACTATGTTGAACAATAGTGGTGTGAGTGGGCATCCTTCTCTCATTCCTGATCTCAGTGGGAAGGCTGTCAGCTTTTCCCCATTGAGAATGATATTTGCTGTGCCTTTTTCATAGATAGATTTCATGAGGTTGAGAAATGTTCCCTCTGTCCCTATATTTTGAAGAGTTTTAATCAGGAATGGATGCTATATTTTGTTAAATGCTTTTCTGCATCAATTGAGAGGACCATGTGTTTCTTCTCTCTTCTCTTATTGGTTTGTACTATCACATGTTTTATTTGTGAATGTTGGACCACCCTTGCATCCCAGAGATAAATCCTACCTGGTTGTGGTGGATAATCTTTTTAATATACTATTGGGTCTATTAGCTAGGATCTTGTTGAGAATCTTGGCATCTGTATTCATCAGGAATATTGGTCTGAAATTCTCCTTTTTGATGAAGTCTTTGCCTGTTTTGGAGATTAAAGTAATGCCGGCTTTATAGAAAGAGTCTGGAACTTTTTTTTCTGTTTCTATTTTTTGAAACAGCTTCAGGAGAATAGGTATTATTTCTTCTTTGAGTGTTTGGTAAAATCCCCCAGGGAATCTGTCAGGTCCTGGGCTCTTGTTTTTGAGAATTTTTGAACACTGCTTCAATTTCATTACCAGATATCGGTCTATTAAGACTAAATGGCTGTTGTTTTAAGTACCATGTTTTAGGGTATTTTTTAAATGCAACGGTGGATAACTAGAACACTTGAGTGGTTACAAAGCAGAAGTTCAAGTTTCCTAGAACCAGCTTAGTTTGGCCCACGTTGTGCAACAAGACCACCTCTCCTGATTCCTGAAGCTAGTTACTTAACCTCTTTGTGCTTTTGTTTTCATTTCTGTGAAATGGGATAATAGTAGTATCTACTTCATGTGATTACGCTGCTTAATACCAGAACATATAAAATTCTTAGAAGAGGGCCCAAGACACAGACAGTGCTATGCAAATCCATGTAATTATTCTAGAGCAGAAAAATACATGTCTCGTTGGAATGTCAACTTAGATTACAGCTCAGGATCAGCTGGTACTATTCTTGGATGGTAAACAGGCCTTTGTTCTGGCTCTTCAGGTCTCTTGAAATCTGACTTCCAAAATTAATTCAAATTGGTAATAGAAATGAATATCTTCGTGGAACCTAAGAGAGATTAAGAATTGTAAACAAGGGCAGAGAGACATGCCATTTTCTGGAGTAGCATTTCATAACAGGTCCACTGTTCTTTAGCGTTGCTATTAGTGATGTGGGCAAGAGGTTGAGTAGCACATTAATCATATTTGTGACATCAAATCATGTAGAAGACAGGAGAAAACAGGGATTACATCTCTATATCTGGAGGGAGTAGGAAGGTGAGCTGGAAAGAAAATGAAACAGTAAGATTAAACACAGTCAAGTTCAAGATTTTGAATTGTATCTGCCGATAGAGCAATCCTTTCCAAAAAGATGATTTGAAGCATTTCAGTTGAACAAGTATTTACAGAAGGTGTGTCATATGCCAGGCACTGTGTTCAAAAATTTCTAGGAAAATACAGCCTGTCCCTCCATGTAAGGGGCTCACAGTCCTGCAGGCAATGCAGAATAAAGCTGACACAAATAATACAGGGTGCAAGAATATATGTATGTCCAGAGAGCATATGTCTTACAGAGTATGGAGTCAATGTATTTCCTTGGGATGTTGTTTACAAGAGCAGATATGGAAGCAAAATCTGTAAAAATTAGAGACAGAAATCAGGAATTGAGAGTGTGTACATAAAGAGACAGAAAAATAGAAGTCTATGAGAGTATGTATGTTTGAGAATCAGATTTGGCTGTGCCCTTCATTCTGTGAAGGATAAAAAAAAGAAAACAGAATGAGTTAACAAGCTGTCATCAAAGTTACAAATCCAGATATCATTGGAGAAAAGTGATCCATGACAAAGGCATGTTTGAACTTGGGAGAAATACATTGCATACGGGAAAATAGATTTCATTGCTATCCTCATATAGAGCATTTGCATTGTCTTTGGAAGTGGTAGGATTTTTTTTATTATATTATTTTATTTTTTCAGTGTTCCAAGATTCATTGTTTATACCCCAGAACCAGTGCTCCATGCATTACGTGCCCTCAGTACCCACCACCAGGCTCACCCATCCCCCCCCAGACCCTCAGTTTGTTTCTGAGTCCAAAGCATCTCATGTTTCATTTCCCTTCCCAAATTACCCTACTTCTCATTTCTTTTCCTTCTACTGTCCTCTATATTACTCCTTATGCACCACAAGTAAGTGAAATCATGTGATACTTGACTTTCTCTACTTGGCTTATTTTACTCAGCATAATCTCTTCCAATCTGGTCCATGTTGCTACAAAAGTTGGGTATTCATCCTTTCTAATGGAGGCATAATATTCCATTGTATATATGTACCATATCTTCTTTATCCATTCATCTGTAGAAGGGCACCTTGGCTCTTTTCACAGTTTGGATATTGTGGCCATTGCTGCAATGAACGTTGTGGTACATATGGCCCTTCTTTTCACTACATCTATATGTTTGGGGTAAACAACCAGTAGTGCAATTGCAGGATCATGGAGTAGCTCTATTTTTAATTCTTTATGGAATTTCCACACTGTTTTCCAAAGCGGCTACACCAAGTTGCATTCCTACCAATAGCGTAAGAGGGTTCCCCTTTCTCTGCAGCCTCTCCAACACTTGTTGTTTCCTGTCTTGTTAATTTTGGCCATTCTGATTGGTGTAAGGTGGTATGTCAATGTGGTTTTGATTTGAATTTCCCTAATAGCTAGTGATGATGAACATTTTTTCATGTGTCTGTTAGTCATTTGTATGTCTTCTATGGAGAAGTGCCTCTTCATGTCTCCTGCCCATTTTTTGATGTGATCATTTTCTTTTTGGATGTTGAGTTTGAGTAGTTCTTTATAGATCTTGGCTATCAGCCCATTGTCTGTAGTGTCATTTGTAAATATCCTCTCCTATTCCGTGGGTTGCCTCTTTGTGTTTCCTTGGCTGTGCAGAAGATTTTTATTTTGATGAAGTCCCAAAAGTTCATTTTCACTTTTGTTTCCTTTGCCTTTGGAAATGTGTTTTGAAAGAAGCTACTGTGGCCCATCTCAAGGAGGTTACTGCCTATGTTCTCCTCTAGGATTTTGATAGATTCCTGCCTCACATTGAGGTCTTTCATCCATTTCGAGTTTATCTTTGTGTAAGGATTTAAGAGAATGGTTGAGTTTCATTCTTTTATACATAGCTGTCCAATTACCCCAGCACCATTTATTGAAGAGACTGTCTTTTTTCCACTGGATGTTTTTTCCTGCTTTGTTAAAGATAATTTGACCATAGAGTTGTGGGTCCATATCTGGACTCTCTACTCTGTTCCATTGGTCTAATTGTCTGTTTTTGTGCCAGTACCATGCTGTCTTGGTAATTACAGCTTTGTAATAAAGCCTGAAATCAGATAACATGATGCCCCCAGCTTTGTTTTTCTTCTTCAACAGTTCCTTAGTAATTCAGGGTCTTTTCTGGTTCCATATAAATTTTAGGATTGTTTGTTCCAACCCTTTGAAAAATGTTGGTGGAATATTGATTGGGATGGCATTAAAAGTATAGATTAATCTGGACAGTATAGACATTTTAACAATGTTTATTCTTTTGATCCATGAGCATGGAAGGCTTTTCCATCTTTTTGTGTCTTCTTCAATTTCTTTCATGAGTGTTCTGTAGTTCCTTAAGTACAGATCCTTAAGTTCTTTGGTTCGGTTTATTCCAAGATATCTTACGGGTTTTGGTGCTATAGTAAATGGAATCGATTCTCTAATTTCTCTTTCTATATTTTCATTGTTAGTGTATAAGAATTCAACTGATTTCTGTGCATTGATTTTGTATCCTGCCACATTACTGAATTCCCGTATGAGTTCTAGTAGTTTGGGGGTAGAGTCTTTTGGGTTTTCCACATAGAATATCATGTCATCTGCAAAGAGAGAGAGTTTGACTTCTTTGCCAATTTGAATATCTTTTATTTCTTTTTGCTGTCTGATTGCTGTTGCTAGGACTTTTAACACTATGTTGAACAATAGTGGTGAGAGTGGACATCCTTCTCTCATTCCTGATCTCAGTGGGAAGGCTGTCAGCTTTTCCCCATTGAGAATGATATTTGCTGTGCCTTTTTCATAGATAGATTTCATGAGGTTGAGAAATGTTCCCTCTGTCCCTATATTTTGAAGAGTCTTAATCAGGAACGGATGCTGTATTTTGTCAAATGCTTTTCTGCATCAATTGAGAGGACCATGTAGTTCTCCTCTCTTCTCTTGTTGATTTGTTGTATCACATTGATTGATTTGCGAGTGTTGAGCCACCTTTGCATCCCGGGGATAAATCCCACCTGGTAGTGGGGGATAATCTTTTAATGTATTGTTGGATCCTCTTGGCAAGAATCTTGTTAAGAATCTTGGCATCCATATTCATCCGAGATTTTGGTCTGAAGTTCTCTTTTTTCACGGGGTCTTTAAATGGTTTGGGGATTAGAGTAATGCTGGCTTCATAGAAAGAGTCTGGAAGTTTTCCTTCTGTTTCTATTTTCTAAAACAGATTCAGGAGAATAGGTGCTATTTCTTCTTTGAATGTTTGGTAGAATTCCTCAGGGAATCCGTCAAGTCCTGGGCTCTTGTTTTTTGGAGGTTTTTGATCACTGCTTTAATCTCATTACTAGATATTGGTTTATTCAGGTTATCAATTTCTTCCTGTTTCAGTCTTGGAAGTTTATAGGTTTCCAGGAATGCATCCATGTCTTCTGGGTTGTTAAATCTATTGGTATATAACTGTTGATAGTAATTTCTGATGATTGTTTCTATTTCCTTGGTGTTAGTCATGATTTCTTTCTTTTCATTCATAATTTTATTAATTTGGGTCTTCTCCCTTTTTTGGATAACTCTGGCCAATGTTTCATCAATCTTATTAATTCTTTCAAAGAACCAGCTTCTAGTTTTGTTGATGTGTTCTAGTATATATCTAGTTTCTAATTCATTGATCTCTGCTCTAATCTTAATTTTTTCTGTCTTGTGTGTGGGGTTGGTTTAATTTGTTGTTGATTTTTCAGTACTTTAAGGTGTAATGATACTTGATGTATTTGGGATTTTTCAATTTTTTTGAGTGAGGCTTGGATGGCTATGTATTTCCCCCTTAGGACTGCCTTTTCTGTATCCCATAGGTTTTGGATTGTTGGTTCTTCACTCTCATTGGTTTCCTTGAAGTGTTTAAGTTCTTCTTTGATTTCCTGGTTGATCCAGAGATTCTCGAGCAGTATAGTCTTTAGCTTCCAAGTGTTTGATTTTCTTCTGAACTTTTTGTTGTGGTTGAGTTCCAGTTTCAAGGCATTGTGGTCAGAGAATATGTAGGGAATAATCTCAGTGGTATCAGTTGAGCCCTGATTTGTGACCTAGTATGTGATCTATTCTGGAGAAAGTTCTATGTGTACTCGAGAAGAATGAGTATTCTGCTGTTTTAGGGTGGAACATTCTGAATATATCTATGAGGTCCCTCTGGTCCAATGTGTCATTCAAAGCTCTTGTTTCTTTATTGATTTTCTGCTTAGATGTTCTGTCCATTGCTGAGAGTAATGTGTTAAGATCTCCTCCAATTAATATATTCGTATCAGTATGACTCTTCATTTTGCTTAAATTATGTAGTTGGCTTATGTAGTTGGCTGCTCCCATGTTGGGGGCATAAATATTTACAATTGTTAAATCTTCTTGGTGTATAGGCCCTTTGAGAATGGTGCAGTGTCCTTCTATATCTCTAACTACAATCTTTAGATTAAAATCTAATTTGTGTGATATGAGAATCACTACCCCGGCTTTCTTTTGAGGTCCATTGGCATGAAAGATGGTCCTCCATCCCCTAACTTTCAATCTGGAAGTGTCTTTAGATTTAAAATTTGTATCTTTTAAACACATATGGACAGGTCTTATTGTTTTATCCAGTCTGCCACCCTGTAACTTTTTATTGGTGCATTTAGGCCATTCACATTGAGAGTGATTATTGATCGATATGTTTTTATTGACATCATGTTGCCTGTGAAATACATATTTCTATAGATTTCCTCTGTATATTTCTGTTCTCTGTCACTCTTGAGCTCATTTCTCTTTTATAGAACCCCCCTTTATATTTCCTGTAGTGCTGGCTTGGTGGTCACAAAATCTTTTAGACCTTGGTGGTCCTGGAAGCTTTTTATCTCTCCTCCCATTTTGAAAGTCAGCTTTGCTGGGTACATTATCCTTGGTTGCATAATTTTTTCCTGTAATTTCCTGAATATGTCTTGCTAGCCCTTTCTGGCTTGTCAGGTTTCTGGGAATAGGTCTGACATTATTCTGATGGTCCTCCCCCTATTTGTAAAGGATTGCTTCCCCCTAGCTGTCCTTAAGACATATTCTTTGGTTTTATGATTCATGAATTTCACAATTAAGTGCCTGGAGGTTTTTCTGACCTCATTGATCTTGGGGCCTGTCCTCTCTGCCTCTAGTACACGAACACTTGTTTCATTCCCCAGTTTAGGGAAATTTCATCCATGATTTGTTCAACTATATCTTCTAGGCTTCTCTCTCTCTCAACTCCCCTGGGGAGTCCAATAATTCTGATATTGGAGTATTTCATGGCATCATTGATTTCCCTAATTCTATTTTCATTTGATTTTAGCTGTTTGTTCCAAGACTTCTCTTGTCCTCCTTCTTAATCCATCTGTCTTCTAAATCACTAATACGATCTTCAGCTTCACCTACCCTAGCTGTTAGTGTATTTAAATTAGCCTGCATCTCATTACTAGCCTTTTTAACCTCTGCCAGTTAGGCTTTCACTTCTGTCCTTAGAGCTTCTATCTTAACACAAATGTTCTTTTCCAACTTAGCCATTGCTTGGATGATTGCTACCCTGAATTCCATTTCTGTCATATTGTTTATGTTCATTTCCAGTAATTTTGTGACAGGGGTTGCAGTCTCGGGGTTTTTCTTCTGTTGGTTGTTCCTCCTCCGAGTCATTTTGGCGAGGGATGGTTGAGGGGATGTATAGCTTAATATATCAACCACTATCCAGGTGAGTTGCTCGTGGGAAGGTTTTGGGGCAATCAGAAGTCACCACCGAAAAGGAAGAAGAAAGAAAAAAGAGAGAGAAAAAGAGAAAAGCAGCAAAAAAACAAAAACAAAAACAACCCGGCCAGAATGGGCCCCAATGGTAGGATTTATCTGGTACAAAACTATGACAGAGTAAAGAAAAGATCATCAAAAGTAAAAGAAAGTTGAAGAGATTAAAAAGCTAAACCCAGCCCAAATGCCCCCCAAGACCAGTATTTATAAATTACAAAGGCAAAAACAATTACACAGAAACACTGACAGAAGAATAGGACGGGAAGGTGAGTGCGAACCATTGATGTGGGCAAGGAAATTATTTCAGATCCTCCTGGGTATGCCTTGTTATTATTGTTAGAGGAGTCCACTGTCTAAAGATATAGGGAGATTAAGACTGGTTTGTATATAGGGGTATTATTGAATAGGAAAGAAGGCTTCTCTTGAAGCTTATAACTATATGTATAATTTAAAAGAAAAAAGAATAAAGGACAGAAGTGAGAAAAAAGGAAAAAAATCAGAAAAAACAAGCTAACAAAAGAAGCAACAACAACAACAAAACACAGGTATATGTTTGAAAAAAGTTCAAGGTAAAAAGTTATTATGGAGTGTTGTATTAAGTATCACGTTGTAATAAGAAGTGGATTAAAAAATAAAAGAACAAAAATCATGAGAATGAATTTTAAAATAAAGTGAAAACTTTAAAAATAAAATAGAAAGAAGTTAAAAAGAAAATAAAATGAAAAGCTGTACCTATAAAGCATACATCTTTTGAGGTAGTACCAGGAGCTTAATATATTGCCTTTCCCCCAATGTTGGGGTTTTACAGTTTTGGTGTTGTCCTCTTGTTCTTCTGGCTTGCCTTCTGGGGGCGAGGCCTGCCCCGTTGTTTTTCAGTTCCTTCTACCTGGGTGAGTGCCCCCCCTTCCTAGGGGTTGGGCTCCATGGCAACCAGGTTTTCAAGCTTTTGTTCTCTGGAGGATTTATTCTTTTATGGCTTTTTGCAGCTTTTCAGAAAGTCAGGCCAGAGCAAGATGTCTGTGCCCAGACCTCCATCTCAGTTAGAGCCCTCGGCTAGCAGCCCTCTGGATGGTGCGGGGCTCACGGCCTCTCCCTGTATTTTCCCCTTTATCTCACTGCTTCTCACAACCAGGTGCACCTGCAGCCGCCTGTCAGATTGGCGCCCAAGGCCCCTGCTTGTTGTTTCACTCCTGCACCAGGAAATCGCGACTGATTTTGGGTGGTGAGACCTTGTCTCTGCCCAGAGAGTCTCTGTAGTGCACCCCCACGCAGGAGGGACTGAGATCCAGCAGCTCAGCAAAGTCTGCAGACTCGCCGCCTCCACTGTGGGTTTCGCG
>PITA01002792.1:0-42609 GCA_004023965.1 Spilogale gracilis | reverse complement strand
CTAATGGGTCACTTCTGTTGAAGTGGGTCACTTCTGCTCCCTCCCCCTCCTACTTCTCTTCTGAAATCAATCTGAGCACTCCCACTCCGCTTTACCTCTCTGCTGATGCTCTTCTGCCCTCCTAGAGATCCCGAAGTGTGTAGTCTTACATCTCAGGCTGATTTCATGGGTGTGCAGATGGTCCTGAGGATAGTTCAGCTCACTTCAGGAGACCTTTTGAAACAGGGACTCCTACTTCTCCACTATCTTGCCCCTCCCTCGGAAGCAGTAGGATTTTAAGGCAGATATGTTAGAACTCTCTATTTGTTCATTGATTCATTCCTTCCATAAGGCTGACAAAGGGAATCACAACTTGTAGTCACTGCTCTTCTAAATGTTCAGTCCAGCTGGGGAGAATCATTAATCAAATAATTATGCCAATATATAATCATAACTTTTTCAGTTTTGAGGGTAAAGCAAGGTAAGCTATGAGAGAGACAACAGGATTTAATTAATATTGAGGGGCTTCCAAAGGGGGTTCTTCTCTAAAAAGATGTTGCTTGACTTGAGGCTGGACGTGTGGGTTACAGAGAGATAGGAAGAGAAGGGGTAAGTTAGGGCAGTTTATTTTTTCAATTTTTAAGAAAGAATACTTACTTATTCTAATTAATTACTTATTTTTTATTTAAATTCAATTAATTAACATAGCGTGCATCATTAGTTGCTAAAGTAGAGTTCAGTGATTCATCAATTGTATATAACACCCAGTGCTCATTACCTCATGTACCTTCTAATGCCCAGTTACCCCATGCTCCTACTCCCCTTCCCCACTAACAACTCTCAGTTTGTTTCCTATGATTAAGTCTCTTATGATTTGTCTCCCTCTCTGATTTTGTCTTATTTCCCCCTCTCTTCCACTATCCTCCTCTATTTTATTTCTTAAATTCCATGTATGAATGAAATCATATGATAATTAACCTTTCTCTGATTGACTTATTTTGCTTAACATAATGCCCTCTAATTCCATCCATATCATTGCAAATGGCAAGATTTTATTTTTTGATGGTTGAGTAATATTCCATTATATATAAATACCACACCTTCTTTATCCATTCAACTGTCAGTGGACATCTGTGCTATTTCCATTATGGACACTGCTGCGAGAAACGTTGGGGTGCATGTGTCCCCTTGGATCCTTATATTTGTATCTTCAGGGTAAATACCCAATAGTGCAATTGATGGGTCACATGGTAGCTCTATTTTTAAGTTTTTTGAGAAACCACCATACTGTTTTCCGGAGTGGCTGTACCAGTGTATAGTCCTGCCAAGAGTGTAAGAAGGTTCCCCTTTCTCCACATCTTCTCCAAAATTTCTTATTACTTGGCTTGTTGATTTTAGCCATTCTGACAGTTGTGAGGTGGTATCTCATTGTTGTTTTGATTTGTATTTCCCTGATGCTGAGTGATGTTGAACATGTTTTCATGTGTCTGTTGGTCATCTGTATATGTTCTTTGGAGAAACGTCTGTTCATGTCTTCTGAACATTACTTAACTGGATTATTTGTTCTTTGGGTGTTAAGTTTGGTAAGCTTTTTTATAGATTTTGGATACCATCCCTTTATATGCTAAGGTGCTTGCAATATCTTCTCCCATTATGTCAGTTGTCTTTTGGTTTCATCAACTGTTTCCTTTGCTGTGCAAAAGCTTTTTATCTTGATAAAGTCCCAATAGTTTATTTTTGCCCTTGTTTCTCTTGCCTTGGTAGACATGTCTAGCAAGAATTTACTGTGTCTGAGGTCACAGAGTTTGCCGCCTGTGTTGTCCTCTAGGGTTTTGATGGATTGCTGTCACACATTTAGGTCTTTCATCCATTTTGACTTTATTTTTGTGTATGGTGCAAGAAAATGGTCCAGTTTTATTTTTCTGCTACTTAGCTATTTGAGAGAGAGAACGAGAGAGCCGAGGGGAGGGGAAGAGGGAGATGGAGAAAGAGAATCTTAAGCAGACTCCCCATTGTGCACAGAGCCTGAAAGGGGGCTCAATCCCATAATTCTGAGATCATGACCTGAGCTGACACCAAAAGTTGAATGCCTAACCGACTGAGCCATCCAGGCACTCCTAGGGAAGGGCAGTTTTGTTAGAAACTGTAGTCAGTACAAAGGCCCTGTGGCAAGGGGCTCTAACAAAACCGGTTTTGGGAAAAAATAGAGATTTTCTGTAAGGGATAATAGATTTCAATAAATACCATAAAACCTTTTGGATTTATTCTATTTAACTTCAACACGAATTCAGAGGTGCTTAAGACCTTAATGACAGTTTTTGATAGTAGAAACCCTTTTGAACATAGGAAAAACAATTGAAGGAGGCTCTTCTATGCTTCTTTGCTTCCAAAGATGTCACTTATGTCAGGGATAATTTAGAGGTGATTTTTGAATCTGAAGTATTTGGTCTGGTTAGAGTACTGACCAATATAATATAATTATAGATTTTCATTGGAAAATCTGGTTCTAAACCCAGCAGGATTTTACATTCATTGTAGTGATAAATCTGATGATTGCAATGAAAAACATAATACTTTGCTTTGAACTTGCAATTACAAATGTTTATTAAAGTTCCTGTTCTCCTGCTCTGTGATAATTTTCAGGCTTGTTGTGAACAAATGCTAAATAATATATTTTAATGACTCAAATATATAGAATTGCATTTCCCCAAGTCTTCTTTTCTCCATAAATCAGTCAATTCTTCTTAGAAGGAAAATAAATTTGCTTTTGAATGGAGAAAGAATATTTTTTTCTTCTCAGTATTAGATTCCTCATGTTTGAATGTGTTACAAATCCTCCTCATTTTTCAGGATACAGGTGAAGCTCCTTGCAGGAAGCTTTCCTTATCTCTCTAGTTAGCCTGTTTTCTGATGCCCATCACTTTGTATTCCTGACTGTGGCATGTCATCATATTTTATTATTATGTTTTGATTTAAGTCACTTAGATGCTTTACATTTTTTTCATCCTGATTATATTCCAGACCATAATTCCTGACATGGCAGCTGATAAATTCTCTGATAATTTGATAGATTCTCAGTGTGTCTGTTGATGGAATGCATGAGAGAAAGCAAGAGATGGCATTGTTGCATCAGCTCAGGCACTCAAGTTGCAGAAAACAGGATGCCACTCTGGTTAACTTAAGGAGATAATGTACTGGAGGATTGTAGCAGTTGCTCGGAGCATGGTCAAGGAGGCAGAGGAACCAAGCTTGGGAGGGCTGGAGTCGTAGACTCCATTGGATATTAGCAACGGAAATGACGTTGTGCCCTCATCCGGTTGCAATCATGGGATTGAAACCACTCTTTCTTCCAACTTTGTTTCTTGGTATTTAAAATTGAAAGTCAGAGGAGAGAGCATCCAGCCATTCAAATCTAGGCTCCCCTACTGACACTTGGCTGCAGGAAGAGAAAAGACCTGGAAGACTAGCATGAAGGACTATTCAGCTTCCACAGATGATGTAGTTTACCATCAAACCAGGCCTGCACCCACTGAGTTAATTTTCCAAAAGCAAATCAAAGTTCTGTTAGGAAGATCAGTATATCAGTAAGTGTGTGTGTGTGTGTGGGGGGGGGGGAGTCCAGAGATACTCACTGCAGGTAACTCCATGGTAATAAAATTGGTTTTGAATGTGTCTTGACTTTTAACTGGCTAGTGACCTTGGGTGTGTCATTTATCCTCTCTGGTTTTTTGCTTTCTCAGTTATTAAATGTAATAACTTTGGCTTCTCTAAAAAATGTGCAAGATGGTTCCAAGAGTCATAGAAGAGAACATATCTAGAAGTGCTTTGTACATGAGAGGTGCTGTATAAATGCAGAATACTCTTTTTATGGTTTTTTGGCGCATTCTGCAGTGCCACTGTTGAGTACACGGTTGCAGAATGGAATCCAGAGCTTTATTCCTGCCTTGCCTGTTGAGGCGCCAGAGGAAATATGAAGGTGACTTTCTTTTGTTTATATAACCTGCATTCTAATAGTAATAATATCCTCCCCCATTTACTGAGACTTTACTATGCATTGGGATCTCATCTAAGCCTGTTCTGTGTTCTTACTCATATAATCCTCACAATAACCCTCTGTATAAAATATTGTGAATGTTCTTATCCTATAAGTAGTAAACTGAGGTACACGGAAGAGTCAGAAGTATCTGCCATCAATATCATCATCTATAGCCTATAGCCCACTGGTAAAATTTGAATGCTAATTCTTGCTTCTTAACCATCTTTCCAGATTAGGAAGAAGATTAATGAGGAAATGTAGGCATAATATTTAGTGTTTCTAGGAAGAAAACTTCTGGTGAATGCAATTATTGTTGTGCATTTTCATAACAATGAAATATGAAATGCCATAGTATTTTTATGCTTTGTTCTTTTTAATTAATCTTCCCAATCCTAGCTCATGCTCAATTTATTTTTCAAAGCTAAAGACTTCAGAATATTACCCTTTCTTAAGTTTTTCTCCCTAATTTTATAAATGTATATCATTGATTTCAGTCTTAAGTATTTACATTTTTGCCCTTGTTTTTCCCTTGAGGGTCAGAGGTGTAGAACTGTAAGAGATTAAACCTTGGGTCAAAGAAGATTTGTCAGGCACCTGGGTGGCTCAGAGGGTTAAGCCTCCACTTTGGCTCTGGTCATGATCTCAGGGTCCTGGGATTGAGTCCCATATTGGGCTCTTGCTCAGTGGGGAGCCTGCTTCCCTCTCTTTTTCTGCCTGCCTCTCTGCCTATTTGTGATCTCTCTCTCTGTCAAATAAATAAATAAAATCTTAAAAAAAAAAAGAAGATTTGTCATTCCCCTGGCAGGGAGATGATGAGATTTGGATTTGGGGGAACCAAACAAGCAGTGTCATATTAAAACTTTGCAACCACAAAATTAATGCCATGCTTCTTAGATCCTAATAAGGAATGCTTCCTGTGTTCAGAGGAAAGGGAAGAAGAGAGGGAGTGAAACTGATCTGGAAAGAATTTCCCCTTGATATCCTGTCACTCACCCAAATGACTGGTGATAATTGGACATAGGAGACATTTGTAAGAACAGACAGGATATCACTTCCTTAAGAAGCTACATCTCTGACAATAGAGTGTCCATCATTGTCTCTAGACACTGGGGCTCTATGCCTTGCTAATGTCAATGTGCTAAACCTCAATTATCAGAACATACAGTGAGAAATTATAAAAGATGGGACAGAAGAGCTCCTCTAGGTGATAGAGTTTCAGATTATTTGTGAAAATACCAGTGTCCCCATCAGCAAAATAAAGATGAAGGCATGATGGCACATGATTGGAGGCTTGAAAGGAAAATAATTAATAAAAATAATTGGAACGATTTTCATAAGTCTATGAATGAGCTCTGATAATTTTGTTGACTAGAATGAAACAATATTCTTTGTGTCTGTATGTCTAGTCTTCCAAGTTTAGAAAAGTACTTTCAAAGATCAAGTATACATATATAGCTTCACTCTCTCTACCTGCACTTGCTAATGACATTTTTACAGCACTCTTCCCCAATGGAAAACAAAATGTTTTACAGCAGACCTACGTATAAGTTGATATGTGTCTGCCTTATAGTGTAAATGAAGTGGTTATTCTTTTAAATTAAATTTGTATGTTCAAGGGGTAGCAAGTATACATGTAGGGATGGAAAATTAAATTTAAATATATATCATTCCATAGAGGGGTGTGTGGGTGGCTCAGTCAGTTAAGCATTCTACCTACAGCTCAGGTCATGTCTTGGGATCCAGCCCCACATCAGGCTTTCTGCTTGGTGGGGAGCCTGCCTCTCCCTCTCCTTCTGCCTGTGCCCCTCCCTCATCCCACTGCTTGTGTGCTCTCCTCTTTCTCTGTCAAATGAATGAACACAATCTTTTAAAAAAGTATATCATTCAAAAAAAAAGTATATCATTCCATAGAAATAACAAAATGGATAATCGTCATATAAAATATGTTATGATAAATGCCCTTTCTCTAAAAGATTTAGTTCAAGTTTAATGAGTATACAATGGAGGTGTATAACATAGTATTAAAAAGTTTAGTCAATAGCAACATTGGAATGCTTGATTAAAATAATCCAGTAGAATGATTTAATAGCTGTTCTGTCTAGTGGTAAGGATCCTAATCAACCTATTAAAAAGCATTACTTGAGCAGCTATGGTAAGCAAGGGGCTCTGCTGGATTTGGATGGATCACCAATGGAATATAGCAGTTAGGTCCATACCTGATTCCTGATTAGTGCTCAACAAATTTTATGATGTGAAGGAAGAAATGAACTCAGAAATCTTCAATGAGGGGCACCTGGGTGGCTCAGCTGGTTAAGTGTCAGGCTCTTGATTTAGGCTCAGGTCATGATCTCAGGTTTGTGAAACCAAGACCTGTGTTGTGCTTTGGCACTCATCGGAAAGTCTGAGATTCTGTCTTTCCCTCACCTTTTCCTCCCTCTCCCCACAAAGTGTGCTCTCTCTCTCAAATAAATAAATACATCTTAAAAAAGAAAAGATGCCTTCAGTGATGCCAGTAAGTTTTTGGGAGTAGATACAATGTGCAAAGCACGTCCATTGGACCATTCTACTTCATCCTTGCAAGATACCTATGCCGTAACTAATTATTCTTGTATTAACGTTGGGTAGACTGAGTGGTTAAGAAATTTAGCGGAGGTCGATATCTGGGATGTAATGGAACTGGAATTTGATCCTGGGTTTGACTGTATTTGCTTTGGAGGTTCATGGACTCCCTAGACTTTCTGTGAAACCCCTGAAAGCCTTTTTAAAATTCAACAGTAAACTTTCCAGGGAAACCATTAATAGCCTTCATCATCTTCTCATTGAGATCCACACAGAGATCTTGTATCTTCCTTCCAAATTTCAAGAGCTTGTATATCATTGAAAAAAATAAGATTTAGTCATGATACAAAAGATAAATCCAACAATATGTAAATGAATAAATGTCCATGTAGATAATGTGAGGTTCATTGTCTGGAATGGTATAGGGTTTGAAGTGGTAGAAACCCCATGAATGGTGTGAATTTTAGAAGGTTTTTCCTGGGAAGCAGCATTTGAGAGGGGCCTAGATGGCTATTGCTGTATGAGTGTCATGGATCGGGGTTCCAGCCTTGTGCACTCTGGCCAGGTTCTCCCTGCCTCCCTTCTCTCTACTTAAAGTGACATTTGACAGCAAGGAAGAATTAATTACCACACGTTTCCCTCTGCCTACAGCCGATTACCTGCAAGACTGCGCCAACATTAGGCTGAGAACAGCAAGGAAAATGCCATTTGGAAATGTTCCGCTCAGAACAGATGTCCAGCTGCTCATTTAGATCATGAACTGTTTGTCAATACTGACAATTAGTGGGCTAAAGATTGCATTGACCACATGACAAGAATCGATATGTGCAGTACTTGTTAGTATTTACCACCAAGTGTATTAAAGCCTGTAGATTTCTTATAAATCCTTCAAAGCCATCCTGCTATGATCCTCTCGACAACAAGCATTGACACATCGATAAATCCTTTTGACAAGGGTGATCTGTGAAAATCAATACCAGTTTATCAGTGATTCTCATGTAGTTCTTTTTTTTTTTTTTGACAGGCCAGCAGAGGCCTAAGATCATTTCCCAAAGCAGGAACACTGACATGGTCTAGGTGCAAAGCTTGCAGAAACTGCCTGGAGGCACTGACCTTGATCAAAGTTCTTTGCTTGAAGACTCTTCGGAAATCTCTACAAAAGAGAGAGACCCACTCATGCGTAGTGGTGATGGGCAGCCACCTTCCAAAGTGAAATGGATACTTAAAGGTCTCAGTGCATAGTAATTTATGCCTATACCTGTCCAATGTTCAGCCCTTCTCTATCTCAAAGAAAGCTTGAGAACTTATCAGCAGTTCTTCACCCTTATTCTTAGACAGCCTTTAACAGTGGCACTCAATATCTGTTTGCTGAACAGGTTTGCTTTACAATTTTTATTATAGGAGCTGAATTAAACCTTCACGTTAAGCAAAAATACCCACAACTCAAGTTCATAAACAAAAATAGTGTATTAGTTAGGATAAGGATAGTCGCTGTAACAAACCAACCTCAAAATGTCAATGTCGCTATGTACTATATGGTTCAGTGTAGCCCTTCCTGGACAGTGAGTGATTTTCCTGCACATAATAATTCAGGGTCACAAGCTCCTTCCATCTGGGGTTCTGCTGTCCTCTAGTATGGGATTGATCTGAGACTTCCAGTCTGAGGAAGTAGAAAAAAGGAAGAAAGAGAAAGACACTCACTTTTTAAAATCCTAAACCTAAAATAGGAATACAACATGCAAAAAGAGTTTTGTCATTTAGTCCTAGATGGGCAGCTACCTCCCAGTGACAATCGCACTTTGCAAAGGAAACACAAATTTTCTGTGGAGGGCTAGGCATCAATGTATCCAGGACCTGCCCCATGCTGCTGTTGGAAGTGCCTAGGATAGACAGGGAAAATACATTTTCAGTACTTCGCAAAGTTTGTTAGCAAGGTGGGGAGACTATCCCTCTGCCCTACGCTCTTTCATTCTCCCTCCCATCCTCCCTTCCTTTCACTCCCTCCCTCTCCCCTTCTACCCTCTCTTACAGTTCTCTCTCTCTCTGTTACTAATCTCCATGCTGACAACCTTGATTTCCCTGGGCTTCCATGGACCTCTGCTTTTGGCATAAAAGTTGTAACATCAAAACTGTATCTTAAGTTTCTCCTTTGAAAGTCCTGTTATCAGCAATAGTTAAGCAGTTTTAAGGGACACTGCGAGTTCATAATCATCTCACGCTCTCTCTTTTTAAAATATGACTGCAAAAGAGGCAACAGCACTAAACGTTCAGGCTCCCAGGTTCTGCTGGTCATTAATAAAATCTGCCTGCGATTCTATTTCTCTCAGGACTTTCTCGCTATCTGCCTTCTCTCTGCCTGTTAGGAAAGTCTTTGCGAAACAGCTATGTCTGTGTTTTGCTGAAACTAATAAAATTACATCTATCACTCTCTTGGGTAGCTCTATCCAGAGTTGCATTTGAGATCCAAAGACAAAGAGAAGTTTCTGCTAGCGTTTTTCTGTAATTAAAGATCCCAGAGTTTTCCAGAGAGGGATATTTGAAGAAAGAGATGTCTGCTAACTTCAAGATTTTTGAGTTCCTTCCCTCCCTTTCTCTCTCCCTCCCACTCCCTCCTTCCTCTTTCTCCTCCTCCTCAGCTTCCTCCTTCTTCATTTTTCTCTTTAAATGACTAGCAAACTACATGCTTAAGGGTATCTGTTTTCTAATACTTTTTTTGTTTTGTTTTTTTTAGCATAGAAACTCCTTGACATACAGAATTAGGAGAAGAAAACAATTGCTTTGGAGAAAGCCTACCTTCACCTTTTGCCGGTGAATGTAAATTTAAATTCTGGAGGAAAGTTTGCCATCAGCAACAGACAGACTTCCTGTGTAGTCTTTATTTATTTATTTACTTCAGCCATGTTTTGAACTGTCTGGCAATTTCCCATTTGCTGGGACTGATAGATAAATGGATATCTGAAGGACACAGAAAAACCAAGATTGGATGAGGCAGAAGATGAAACTGTGACTTATATTTTAGCCATTTCGTTAGTTTCTTTAACTACAATATTTCAAGAGGACAGCAGTGGGGGCAGGGTTCGCTGTTTCTACAGCTCACTTGTCCATGAGAGTCAGAATGAAAGATCTGGTGAGTTTTCTGCAGTGTAGCAAATGAAAGAGCTCATTAACTGTAAGCAGCCAATAATCTTCCGTGATTCACCAGTAGCAGCTATTCCTCGGGGAAATTTATGCTAGGCAGGGCTGGAATAGTAAGAAAGCAAGAAGAAAGGGGTCGTGTAAAGCCAGGCGAGAATGAGGGAAAGCAGGCTTGCCATCCCTGCAGAAGAGAGTTCTGTCTCTGACATACTCAGAGAGTTTTCATTGTATTCCATCCTTGCCTATGGGCTATTTTTAGCACCCAGCATTACTCCTGCTTCGAAGGATGACTTCGGCTATTAGCTATGATTAATTAAGACCATATGGCTCTTGAAAATGTTCTACTTGTGAATATAATAATAATAATATCACCGTAACTGTTTACATTTTTCAAAGCATGATCACATTCAGTTTTAACCTTGTGAAGTAAACAGGACAGGAATTTATAACCCATTCTACAGATGGGATGATGATATGACACATATATCTTGGGTTTATATTTCAGGGCGGGGAACTTAAAACAGGGCCACCGCCCCGTGGAAGAAGGACTTGTCAGTACGGTTCCAGGGTGGGAATTATCCAGGACAATAAACAGTTTTCTGAACTTTCCATCCATGCCTCTTTCTGCCCGGGAGACTTGAAATAGAAGAAGGCTAATAATAGCTAACACCTGTATAGCCTTTTATTAGGTTTTTTTCCCTACATTAACTCATTTGATCTTCAGAGCAATGCTATGGGATAATTATTAGCATGATTTTATAGATGAGAAAGTGGAGACAGGGAGAGGTCATGTAGCTTGCCTTTAGTGACGTAACTGGGGAGAGCAGGAGCCGGGAGCCCAGTCCAAGCAGTTTGTCTGCAAGGCCCGTGCTCTTAACCTCCACGCAACACCTCCTCTCAACACAGAACTGCTATAAATTCCAAAATCCGTGCGCAGTTCTTGGAGGTGTTCCATGGCCTTGAGGATTCAGAGTTCAGGTTTAAGACTTATCAGTCTTCTTTCCTGAGTCCTGATGAACTTTTGCAGAAAGGGTTTGCAGATCTGTGGAGACCGAGTCACCCATAAGGTAGGTCTGCCGCAGCGCCCTCCCTTAACTGCTGGGGCGCATCTCTCCCAGCTGCAGATTACCAGTGTCCGGGGGTCCTTCTCGGTGTACAGAATCAGACCAGCCTAATGGGCCTTATTTATGCACTCATCTGCCATGGACTGAGTTCTCACTATGAGCCAGGCACTGAGCTAGGCATATGGAGGACACAGAGATGAAGAAGTCCTGATCTTTGCCCCCAAGGAGATCACAGTCTCAAGGGAAGAGAGAGATGCGGAATGAGGTAATTCATGATCAGATATGTACTACGTGCAGTAACAGATATATGATAGTGATGCCTTGAGCCAGAGAGAAGAGGGGCTAATTTGTGCTAGGGAAATAGGAGTCAAGGCAACAGGGTATTAGTTGTTTGCTCAGGAACTAAAACCAGAGAGATTTGGGCTCAAATCATGGTAAAGTCAATCTATACTTGGGAGACATTAGAAAAGTTACTTTTTTCTTCACTGTGACTCAGTTTCTTATCTTGGCAAATGTAAGTGATAATCCTGCCTCCCTCAGGCCACAGTGGGGATCACAGGAGAAATCTCTCTAAACAGCTGGTCACAGAGCAGGTGTTTGGGGGATGTCATGATAACACTCATAACCATCTCAAAAGCTTCATGGAGGTTGTGACACCACACAGATGGCTTTGTGGTTGACATGAAACCAGATATCAGGCAGAGAAGAGAAGGTGGGTGAGGAGAAGGAGGAAAATTCCCATGCCAGAAATCAGTGCGTACGAACCCACAGAATCATTTGTCCCCATAGCACAGTCCTACAAATACTATCTGGAGATAGGCTCCACCTGCCTTTTGCCTCTGCAGACTTTTCCTACACGATTGATCTTACATATTGCCAGAGGAATCATCTTTCATTCCATTATTGCTGTCATAGCATTTGCCCTCCTGAGAAGTAGACAGTGGCTCCCAATAGCCTCTTGAATCAGCATGAATGAAATTGATCACAGACTTCAAGCTCTCCCTCATACCCAACAGCCTCATCTCGCCTCCTGCTGTACTCTGGATTTTCTCTTTTCTTCAATCAAGGGAGTTAGTCATGACTCTGTACATAATTTTTCATCTCTCCCTCCTAAGACAGGATGGACTCCTGCATAAACATTTGACAGAATTTCTAAAGCAAGTGTGTGTGTGTGTGTGTGTGTGTGTGTGTGTGTGTGTGTGTGTGTATGTGTGTGTGTTGTGATTTTAAAGTGATAAAACATGGTGAAGAGTGGTGGGTAGGATCTATCTGGTTGGCCAACCAATGGCTTGAGTCGATGAACACTTCCTGATATAGGGTGAGTTTTGTTAGCCTAACAGTACTTTTAAATATTTGAATGTAATGTTATGGACTAAATGTTTGTGTCCCTCCCCTGCCCGCAGCTCCAATTCGTAAGTTGGAGCCCCAACTCCCAATGTGTAGGTATTTAGAAATGGTGCTTTTGGAGGTAATTAGGGTTCAATGAGACCATGAGGGGGGTGCCTTCATGGGTAGGATTAGTGTTCTTATAAGAAGACATAGCAGAACTTTCCCTCTTTCTCTGCCATGTGAGCACACAGTGAGAAAGTGGCTTTCTGCAAGTTTGGAAGAGAGTTCTCACCAGAACCAGCTGATGCTGGCATCCTGATCAAAGACTTCCAGCCTCCAGAACTGTGAGAAAATACATTTCTGTTAAGCTACCCAGCCCACAGTATTTTGTTATTTTAGTTGGGGTGGATTAATACATCCAGTTGAATACCACCGAGCACAGAAAAAAGAATAAGGAAGATCAAGTAAACAGTAAACAAGCAAGCAAAAATAAAATCAAACAAGAAAGCTCAGTCAATACCTGGTTCTCCTCCCACACGGCAAGACATTGCCTGTACTCACTACAGGTTCCCCTCCTTCTACTGGAATGCCCATACACCATATCCCTCAGGGATTCCCACGACCTCCCTCTGCTCTCCGTGGCAGACCATACCTGTACATTACCTGCAAGACAAGTGTTGTCATTTGAACTTGCGTTTTTGAATTTTTTTGGGGGGACACACCTTCATTGAAGACGGACCTCTGGTTGTATCTGCATAAAAAAATCAAACACAATAAAATCGCTTATGTGGTTCATGATAAGTCTCAAAAAATCTGTCCGTGGTAAGGTATAAAAGGCAGCTTAAAGGATTTAGGTGGTTTTTACTTGTCATTTTGCATCCAGTTCACTCCTGGGGAGAGATCCTTACAAATATCGATTTACCATTTTTTCCCTTTGTTTCACCCTCTCATTCTGTGTGTGTGTGTGTGTGTATGTGTGTGTGTGCGCGCGCGTGCGCGTGCATGTAGATATACATCTATGTGTGTGTATTATGTATGTGTGTATGTATATTATGTATGTAAAATAGAAAAATATATATCCATGTATCTTCTCAATTAACACATGTACATGGGTAAAAAAATAAAAACCCTACAAACTTTCTCCAAAGTGCAGTTAATAACTATATTCTAAGGGTTATCCGATCAAGTGATGAAATCAATTCACACTCTTAAGGAATCTGATTGATTTTGTTGGTAACCTCAACAAATTTTAAAAGGAAAATGCTGTAGATTCTTTATTCCTCACACTAGGCTGATGTGGAAACTATTTCAGGCCTATATCGCTTAATAAGAAAAATTAAAAGAATGGCAAACTTTGTTACCAACAATTATGCATTGCTTAAGCAATTACTATGTGCTCTGCACTGTACTAAATTCATTGTTCCCTTCATCTCACTTGAAACATGAGCAAACCTGAAATAAGTATGATTATTTCCATTTTACAGATGAGGAAATCAAGATGCAGTGAGGTTAAGCGACCACAACGAAAAAGGCATAGAGTCATAACCCGGATTTTCTTACTTTAGCTCAGTTCTTATTTCATTTTTGTATTGTTTCTCATGATGACATGGTTGAAAAATTGTTGATTGGATGTGAAGCTGAGATAGATACATTTTCTTCCTGATCAATTGCTAGCACTTTGGTGGGTTTGCCTGCCTAATAAGCTCTGATTTAATTTTAAAATGAACACAAACTTTGCCCAATGGTCCAAAAACCTCCTTTATACTTTGAACTCTGAACTGTTTTTCTTCAGTGATATAAATTTATACTTGTTCTCCTCTCATTTCCAAACACTCCTATGATTTATACAGTGTGGTTTCTTGGGAAGTCAACATTCTTCTGTGCTATTAAGACCAGTAATATTTTTCTCTCTTGTTCTTAAGAAATAAATGAATTGAATAAGTTGCGTCAAAGCCTTGATGTAGGCTTGGGAGATTTTAAAGGGAAAAGGAGGTGAGCACATAGTGGATGGGGCCAACAAACTGGGGTCAGTGTTTTCTGAATCAAAGCTAAGAGATCTTTGTCCTATGCACAAAGGACTCACACTATTCCCAGTGGAGTCCACCAGGAAGGGTCCTGACAGTGGGATAGACCTGCTTCAGTTTCCCTAGGACACCAGTCCTGTGAAGTCTCTCCTGTAAGCGATGAGATGTGAAATATATTTGTTCTCAGAGCCAGTGGCGAAGGGGACTCCTGGGCCCAATGAGTGCCCCCAGAATATTTTATGACTCAGCTCCAGTCTCAAGGAAGCATCCAATTATGGGTGCCTATTTCAGGTTCTTCAAGCACAGAGGATTTCTCTCATAAAACCTTGACCTAAGATCAGTGCTTCTGGTGGCCAGGAGTTGATACTAGCACTCGGAGAGTCTTGCATGAATTTGGGAGTTAATGCCCCACCCTGCTCTGCCCCATGCCCACTGCAGTTCCATTGACAGCTGGCTGCAGGCATATCTCTCCCCAGAGCTGCTCTGTCATTTCCTAGCTGTGTGGTCTGGGACCAGTTCCCTACATTCCTTATGCTTTGTAAGGGAATCAAACACTTCAGAGTATCATCAAGAGATGAATGAGATAGCAGGAATAAAAATCCGAGCAACCTCATTTCCAAACAAATACATGCTAATTGTTATGAGTTTGGGCCCTAACTTTTGATTTGTTTTAATTCTGTTGCTGCCACCACCATGTTATAAGACCTTGGGGACATTTTATCACATCTTCAAGAGTCTTTTTCTTCATTTCTCAGATGAGACTGGAAATGCTTCCTGCCACATAAACCCAGAAAGGGGTAGATGAGAGAATGCTTGTAATGCGCTCAGCACCAGCGCTTGGCGCACGGGAAGATCTCGGTACATTTTAGCTCTTGTTCTTCTCTAGAATTCCTTTATATCTGAGTGTGTCTCTGCAGCCGGGTCTAACGTGTTTCCTGAAATGGGGACAGTTGAGCCAGCAGTGGGAGGCAGCTATCCAGCAAGATGCATTGGTGTCCCCCCCCTCCCCAGGGGCTCACACCCAGCTCCACCCCCGGCACCCAACCACCCACCTCTTGGTGCACAATCCTGAGTTCTCCCTCTGCACGGATCAACCCACATCCTGACTCCAGCCTGGACTTTGCATATTTTTCTGGGATTTCCCCCCCAGTATGCTGTGCTCATTTAAAGGAGGGATAGGGAATAATGGCTCTTGGAGGACAGAGGAAGAGTAGGCATTCAGAAGAGGCTGCTGTCCCTCTGAGGCTGGCTGGGCCTTGTCTGAAGAGAAGTAAGGCTCAGTGGAATGGAGCCCGCAGCCCTTGATCTCAGATCTCCACCTAAGGAGGAATCAGCTTGTACCCACAGTGGGAAGGGTGTGGTTGGCAAGGGGGGGCAAGTCAGTGGTAGGGAAGAGCCAACCTTCATGCTCCCCGGGACTCAGCTCTGCAGTAAACACCATCTAGCTAATTCACCAATTCACCTGTGTAGGGCAATAAAGGGACTGGCTATTACAAATGGAAACCACAGCCTCCAGAATGAGCACTTTGGAAAGAGAGGGCTAAAAACCAGGTTGTCTTTGGGGAATCGTGAAGAGTTCTAGGGTCCTGGAATTCTATGGGAGCTTTTACCTGGTAATTAAAGGGAAAGATGGGAAAACCTATTAGGAAAAGCTTGGGGAGTCTCTCTTTCCTGGAAGCACCTTTTCTAAATGGACTGGCTTTTTTCCAGATTGTGAGTAGGTGAGGTTTAAGAAAAATATTTCTTTTTTTTTTTCCTGCTTTTTAAATAGGGAGCTTCTATTTTTTTTTTTTTTTAAGAAAGGCTATAAAACAGTGTGAGCTTTTAGGTGGCCAGTATTATAATTTAATTTTATATAAAGAGTAATGAAAATTGATCTGCTGTTCCCTTGAAGAATACAATAATTAGTTCTGTGCAGGATTTTCTGGGAGGAAATCATCGAGTGAGGGTTAGTCAGTGTCCGAGGGTTATAGGTAGCTTAGTGACTTGTCCCCCAAAGTGTTTTCCTAACAAAACCCAGCTGGTATGAGTCTGCTGGCCTTCCTTCCTTGCTGCTTCTTCCTTTAGCTTCTCTCTCTCCTGTGCATAAAGGATCCTCATTATGCTTCCAGTTCTATCGATTCATTCCACACTTGCATGTTTTGAGTCTCAATGTGAGCCAACACCCTCTGCTTGGAGTTGGGGATGCACAAGTAAACAAATGAAAGCAAGTTTTGGTCCCTGCCCTCCCAGAGAGCAGTCTAATGTAGGCTACAGACAATTAAACAGTAATTGCAATGCAATAAGAAAAGTGCTATGGCTCGTGAAACCGGAGGGGCTCATGGGAGCCACAGCATGGGCGACCCTCTATGCCAGACTGAGAGTGGAAGGGGAGCTGGAGGGAGCCCCAGGAAGAGGTGGTGGGAGAGGGTGTCTGCAGGGTTCAAAGGCCTGGGTGGACAAGGAGCACCGCCCCCGAGGTGGGGAGTTCTGACTTGGTCATCAGGGTCGTGGCTGCAAAGACGGGCGGGGAGCTTTTCCCTGGGGAGTACGATGATCAGATTTCTATTTCAGAAATGTGTTCTCTTCCATTCCTCTCCATCCGGTGCGTGTCTTTTCATATCATGACTCTGTAACACCTCTGCAGCTGCTTAGGTTCGATCTCCATTCAGACTTTCTGGCAGAGAAGAGTGACAAACTGCCCAAAGATAATTTTTTTTTATAAGAGGTAAAAGAGTGCATCTTACAAACACGTCAGAGATTCATTGGACTCATTAAATAATGAGGGAATGGGTCCAACGTTACAACAGATTCAAAGGAGAATTCAAAGAGCCACATGTTTATATGCAATGAAGAACCCTGAAGTAAGTGTACGAATAGATTCAGAACCCTGTCCCTCCCCAGCACAGGGGTCAATCTTACGCTGCTCTTATACAGCTACTGACAAAAACCACTTATATTATTATCAGTTTTCTACAATTTAAGGAGCTTAGCATAACCTGAAGACAATATATGTTGGAGATAACCCAGGTGGGCAGGAAACTCTGAATCTTTTATGCTCATTTTGGTTTTTCACAATTTTTTCCCCACAGTAAAGAAACTTTCGACTTGTGTTCCAGAAGCCTGTGTTCATTTCTGAGCTCTGTCTCTTTCATTTGGACCCAGCAGAATCCAGGCACTTTCTCTTCCTGGTTCTCAGTCTTTTTATCTTAATTTGTTCATGTTCTGGGTATCTGTGTGTGATACCATTTGAACAAAGCAATCTACTGAGAAAAAAAGAATTTATACTAGATATGGGGTAGCCATTTGATTTTTTGATTTTACAAATAAAAATACAGTCTGTCCAGTTAAATTAAATTTCAGATAAACATCAAACACTTTTTTAATATAAGTGTATCTCCAATAGTGAACAGGACATACTTATCCTAAAAAACAAGTATTCTCAGTTTGTCTGGAATTCAAATTTAAGTAAGCAACCTGTGTCCTCTCTGAAAACTCTACTTACATGCCAAAGTTTAAGCAAATGGTGTATTCTATAGAATTAAGAATTTGGAAGAGAAGTTCAGTTTAAGAAGACAGGAAGCTGGACATGCTTTTTTTTTTTTCAAATTCTTGTCTTTGATTGGTGTTTTATTTTGTTTAATCACAAGTTCTCGATAGATGTGGGGGAGAGATCAAGTTCAAAATAAAATCGGAGCATAGATTATAGGTTGACAGGAACCTAAGTTCCTGGAAAGAAAGAGAAGAGAGTTGTAAGAAAGAGAGGAGAAGCAGGTAGTGAGAGAATTTTCCATTTTCTCCCTCTGACTCGATGTGTATAGGAGATGGGCTCTGACGGGTATTTGCTTGTCGTGGGAGAGGAAAATGTGCACGTGTATTATGTTAGAGGGGTAGCTCTTTGCTGGCTTAGAAAAGAGCTCCATCCCTAATAAGCACCCAACTCAACCTAGGACCTTAGGTTGTCATGTGTCTGCTGGAGGCCAGGATGGGCTTCAGGCACCATGCTGAGTGGGGATTCACAGAATTGTGTGTGTTAGATGTATCCATTTCTGGTTCTCCCAGACTTTTATAGGATTTAATCATTCCTATTGGGTAGCTTTGAATTTTCTTTTTTCTTTTTTTTCCCAAATTGTGTAGTTGGCTGACAGATGAAAATCCCAGTCTTATGATGAGTAAGCATTGTAGAATCTCTTGTCACTTAATTTCAAGTGGCTGCAGATTACAGAGTCCAGTTTTCCAGGCTGGAGGCAGAGAAAGAAAAGTGTGCAAGAAGTCTCCCATATTTCACAGGGGAACTGGATAGTCAGGGGCAAATTCTGTCCTGACAGGGCATGCCGGGTTGAGAACAGTCTGCTAGACACTGATCCTTAGGAGATGTGGGGGGAAGGAGATTGGGGGTATTTATGGAATTAACAAGGTGGTCTCCCTACCAAGACTTGGGAGATGACAATTAATAAACAGGAAGGTGTTTATGAAACTGCAGAGTAGACCAAGATTAATTTTGATGCTATGTGCTCATGTTTTTAGTTTCTCTCCCTTATCCCTTGGAACTTCCTATCTTGGGGTCTTGGTACTCAGGGTCCTATTCCTTCTTTCAAAGATCCTGAGTCTTGTAACTTGGCCTTGGGCTTCCTGCCAGATGGGTCGGACCCCATAGTTCTCTAACTGTGGGGCCTGGGGCAAGTTATTTAATTTTTTCTCTATATATAAAATTGTAGCAGGTTACTGCCTTAAGTGATCTTTGCTATGTAGAGAGACACCATTTGAACAGCTCTCAAGAAGTCAAAACGAGGGGGTTATGTTGAATAACTTACTGTATACCGACCACACATTCATCCAAATAAACAGAGTGGATTCTCAGAGTAATCTTGTGAGACAGGTAGCATTATTAATCCCATTTTACAGCTAAGGAAATTGAGGCACAATTAAATCAATTTTCAAATCAAATCAAAAGATTGTGCAGCTTTTAAATGCTGATGCTAATGTGTGAACAGGCAGTCTGGCTCATGGGACTGCATTGTTTACCGTGACATTCAGAACCTTTCTAAAAATGTTAGTTACCAGTATTATTATTATTGCTATTCCCAGCCCTTCTAGAGCAGGGCCTAAGAGAGTAGAACAGCTATTCAGTCCCTTAGTCATATTAATTTGGGAAGATTCATAATATATCTCAGCATATTAAACTATCTGAGAAGTCAGATAGTAAAGACACTATTTAATTTTTTAAAATAGACATAAAAATTTTAGAATACTCTTAGATATACATAAAAGTTGCAAAGATAGTCCAGAGAATTCCCACATACACTATGCCCATTTTTCTAGTTGTTAAGCTCTTATGCTGGTGTGATACATTTGTCACAACTAATGAACCAATATTAATGCATTATTATTAGCTAAAGTCCAAACTCTGCTCAGATTTATTTAGTTTTTATGTAATGTTCCCAGGCTCCCATCCAAGATCCCGCATTACATTTAGTCATCATGTTTCCTTAGGCTCCCCTTGGCTGGGACAAGTCTCAGCATTTTCTTTTTTTTATTTATACATATATATATATATTTTTATTTATATATATATATATTTAAAGATTTTATTTATTTGACAGAGAGAAACACAGCCAGAGAGGGAACACAAGCAGGGGGAGAGTGAGAGAGGGAGAAGCAGGGAGCCCGATGTGGGACTCGATCCCGGGTCTTCTCCAGGACCATGACCTGAGCCGAAGGCAGTTGCCCAACCAACTGAGCCACCCAGGCGCCCTCAGCGTTTTCTTATATTTGATAACCTTGACAGTTTTGAGGAATCCTGGGCAGGTGTCTGGCAGAATGCGTCTCAGTTTGTGTGTGTTCTTTTTTTTTTTCTTATAGCTCGAGAGGGGTATTTGTTTGGGGGAGGAAAACCACGGATAGATGGTGTCACTCTCATTACATCCTCTCATAGGTACATATCATCAACAATAGTACAATAATAAACCTATTAGTGTGAATGTTAAGCTTGATCACCTGCCTGAAGTCCTTTGTCTGGTTTTTCCATCATCGAATCACTCCCGTTTTCCCCTCTTTCCATGTCACACTCTTTGGAGGGAGGTCGCTCAGCATGGCCCATGCTCAAGAAGTGGGAAGTCATTCTCCACGTCCTTGCCAGGAGACTGGGTACAGAAATTATTTGAAATCCTTCTGCATGTAAGATTTGTCTCTTCTCTTCTTTTAATTTATTCAGCCATGTATTTATGTCAGTATGGATTCATGGATATTTGTTTTATATTCAGGTTATAAGCCAATGCTATTTTATTTACCTTTTGATTCAGATTGTCCCACCAGTGTCTGTTAGAATCTCTTCCAGTTGGCTCCGGGGTCCCATATCCCCATCAGAGTGTGTGCATATGTGTGTGTGCATGTATGTGTGTGTGTGTGTGTGTGTGTGTGTGTTTCCTTACTTCCTGACACTACAGGGTACTCCAGGCTTATCTTTTATATCCACTGCCCCAGCTCTAGAATTATCCTTTTTTTTTTTTTTTTTTTTTTTCCCCTCAAGAAGCCCTGGTTCCTCTTTATCGGAGAATCTGGGTGTTTGGTGTGTGTGTGGCTACCGGGGTGCTGTTCATTCTAGTTCCTTTCAACAGAGAGAGTTTGGAAATAAATGTGTGTATACTAAGCCCATTTCATGTTTTTAAAGAAAGTGATTTTCAAACTTTAATATAGGCCTCCCCCCAAATGCCCAAAACTTTACTAACCATTTCTCAGAAGATGAGTATTCCATAGCATCAGTTTACCGTGTGGCACCAGAGGGGAACATTTGTGTATCTGGATTTCAGCAGGAAGAATTAACTAACAGTGATCATAATAATAACAGTTACTGTTTATTGACTGTATGAAGCACGGTGTCAGTCCTGGAGGTCAGGGTGGTAGGATACTGCTAGGTCCTTATTCTCAAGGGAGTCAGTCTAGTGGAACATAAACAAATAAAGGAACAGTTAGAAGTTTGTATGACTAATATGCTAGAGACAGAGCCAGCGTATTCGGGGCACCTATATAAAGGGTCCCCACTGCCTGAATAACTGCCCCAGCTTTCTGCCCCTCTCCTGCTTCCCTCCAAGGCTGATTCCCTTCTCAATCAGCCAGGTTGAGACACAGTGAGCTGGGAAGGTGTCTTTTTCCTTTTGAAATTCCTCCAAGTGTCTCCTATTGGCCTCCCAATAAAGCCCAACAGGGATAGCAGTAGAATGAGACTAGCAAGATACCTAGGGGGCAGGTATTATTGTGAGGGTACTTGTGGTCAGGTACAGCCATGCATGGCCCTGAGAGTAACTACCTCCTTAAATTTTATTCCGAACTCTCCAAGTGACTTACAAGTCATTCTGTCCTTGGGGCTTTGCTACTTGTGGCTCCTTTTCCTGCCCTCTCAGGGCAGGCTGTGTCTCAAAACAGCCACAGCCAACACCCTTCTCTTCCCCAGGCTCTACCTTTATTACTTCTGGACTTTCACAGAAAGTTCTAGATGTCTCTGGAATGATCTTTCTTCTCCTCTTCATCTGACCAGTCTCAACTCACTCTTCAGGTCTTGGGTAAAGAATACTTGTTCCAAGATTTCCCTGCTCTCAACCCATTCCCTCCATCAGGTCTCTGTTGTCAAGTGCATCTTTTCATAGTGCCCTACTTGTCTAGAGAGGAACTTACTTCTTTGACGGTCAGTACTTGGTTGACTGTCTTCTCTGTATTTAAGCTCTTTGAGGGAAAGACCGTATTGACCTTGCTCATTGTTAACTCTCAGTTCCTTGTACTTGGTCATGGTGCTTAATTCTCTCCTGTTGAGTAAGTGAACACATGTGTGTATGGGGGAATGAACCCAGACTGGGCCTCATGGAAGGCTTCCAGGAGCTGGTGATGCTTGAAGTAGATCAAGAGAAGAAAAAAAGTGAGGCTCCAGTAAAGCTGAGAACTTTAGTAAGTCATTGAACCATATGAAATGGTCATTTATGTCAAAAATGGTTGACGATTCCTGAGGGTCAACTAATAATAGCTAACATTTTTGAACACTGAATATGTGTTTTAAGTTCATGTATTAATTCATTGTTGGTGATATCGACTCAATTAGGGAACTACTCCAATTATTTACCTTTGATCAATGAAGCATTGGAGGCACAGAAAAGTAACAGACCCAAGGTCACACATCCCAGGCACAAAGCCAGGGCTCCAGCCCAGGATGTCTGCTTTCTCTTGGCCTTTATTTTGAAAGCAAAGAGGCTGTGGTACCTGGAGAAGCATTAGGGAGGGTGTGAGATGAGACACGCACCTTTTGTAGATATCTGTCGGGCCAACTGAAGGTGAACTGACTGCTCAGGAGGAGATATGGCCATCTTCAGATGGTCATCCTGAGATTATCACAGCTCTACTCTTAGCCTGGGCACCTCCTGCCCCTACCTTCTGTCAGCCAAGGTGCCTTAAAGACATACAGACCACAGCCTGACATTCCAGGGGATTTTTAGCCAAATCATCCTAGCTCTGCCCCAGGGTATCAGCCCCCACCATCTAACCCTCTGGAGGCCATGTCTTTGTGCTGTTTGCTGTGGGATCGCAGATCTTTAGTGAACTGCATAAGGCCCTTTTCTGGCCAGATAGAGGACTGCTTCCCCCTTTTGCCAAGGCCCTTCTTCTAGAAGAAAATGAGTGGATTTTGGGTATGGTACTGTTTACTCAAAGAGGCAATGTGGTTTCATGGCCCTTCACTGTGAAATATAAGATTTTACTAAAAAGCTTTAAGAGAGCTTTAATTGCTCTAATGACTATGTATAGCGTTTGAAGACCTTAGTTGGCTTTGACATCCATCCAGTCTTGCTTGCTCTAGTTAGCTCCAGGCCCTCTGAACCTCCACTCTGCATGGTGATTCTCACCATACTGTGGTTCTGATCCCTTGCAGAAGCATGTTGTATAGGTTGTCCCAACAGAATGACAGGCTGCAAACAAAGGTTTCAAATAGGATCATTACAAATCCCTTCATAATAATGTGTGAATAGTTTACAGGGAGGATTTAGTTCTATTCAGATGTTTCTTTTTTTTTTTTTATGAACAAAACACTTTGCTTTTTGTGTGTATAAATGGCTGCTTACAAGAAAACACCCCTTTAACTTGAGTAAATACACATCTCGGGTAAAGACCCAAGTGATTAGAAATGAGAAGCTTGAAATGACAACCCCAGGAGCTGATGGTTCAAAGTCCTGGATTTCAAGTGAAATCCCACCTACCAAACCTTTATGTATAATTAAGCACAAAGCGGCACCTCAAGGAATACTGAGGATTGGATGTAAGCCCATGGAAGTCAATGAAATTCAGAATTAAGGCCTCGAGGTTACCAGACCCATCCTGCCCTGGTTAGAGGGTGCTTTGATAGTGTTCCCTCCCCTACGGCAAGAACTACATGTAATCTTCTAAACCATAAGGACCAGGAAAAGGGGCACAAAAGCTTAAATTAAAGGCAACACGTATGCCAACTTTCAGTTGCTTTTCTTTTGTATGCAGAAGGAAGCCTATATTTTCTATTGAGCACATTTAGAAATGAAGTTTCCTGACTTGAAAAATTAAATGCTTGAGCTGTACAAATAAAATAGCCATTTTCAACTTCGACTTATATTACTGGTAATTGTCTTATAATACATTCCAACCAAGAGCAGCAGTTGCTTTAGGGTCCTCTTTCTTTCCTTTTGGGTGTGAGGAAGGCTATGGATTATCTGTCTTGTTCTCCAGGCTGATAGAATCAGCATCTCCCAAACTGAAATTTTCCCTCCTGCACTTGGGTCTATTTTCCTACTTTGCAAGTATATAAGAAGATAAATATTAGCCTTTTTTTTTTTAGAGACAGCAAAATAGGACAGGATTAGTGTCATGGATGGGAATCAGCCCACACTAGAAATCTATAAAATAGAAGTGTCTCTTTCTGAGGACCCTCTTTCTGAAGGGTGAGGGGGGTCTTTTTTTCTTCTTAAACATTTACTTATTTGTTCTCCAATACTTAAGATAGCAGGTTGCCCTGGAAAGACATATTCGATTAATATACATGGAAGAAGGGGGAAATGAGGAGGGACCCAACATTTATGAAGTGTCCACAATGGGCCATTATGCTTCTATTGTACACAATTTAATTTTACCTAATTTTCATAAAGATCTATGAAGTAGGTGTCCTGGACACAAGGCAACAGCTCAGAGAAGTTAAACTACTGCTCAAAGGCACACAGCAAGCATGGAGCAGAGCTGGGGATTTGAACCCCCAAAACCATGTTTATTTCTACCATAATATCAGAAAACACTTTCAGAGCACATCAATACAATGTCTCATCACGTGCATTCTCTCCTTCCTCCTGTGAAAGCTTTCTGCGGGAGCTCTCCTAATTCCTGCCCACAAGTCATTGAGCAGAGAGAGCTATTTAATTTTAGAGATGGCCGGAGTAAAGGCAAGGGGCCAGGGCATGGACACCCGGGAGGAATGCCAGGTCTTCACATTTATCTGTCCAGATTGGCAGGACCATGTCTCTGGGCTTGGTACTTTCCCCATAATCATGATGCATCTTTCGAAAGAAAATGAACTGTTTCCCAGAAAGAGTAATTAGTTAATTGGTTCTGGGGAAGAGGACTAACCACACCAGGAACAGTCATCCGCTCCATGACGCTTTTATCTGCTTTAGAATGTGAAATAGATCTGAAAAAGTTACCCTGTGTGATGCGATGACTGTTTCTTTCCTATACAGTAGAGAGGGATAGAACCTCATGGCTAGGACTCAAGACAAATTAAATTTAAAGAAGAAGAAATCAAAGGGGCAAATAGGTTCCTATCTCATAGGGTTATTATGAGGATTCCATATTTATAAAACAGCTAGAACAGAGCCGGCACATGGTAGGGATATAAGTATTTGCTAAGTACCAGTCAATGGGTTGCCCTGCTATCTTTATTGGAACATGAGTTCCAAGGGTAGGCTATATTTTGTCATGTAGTAATGCTTAATGAAAATGTAAGGAATGAAAAACTTAGAGTGACTATGATGATCTCAAAATATGTGAAATTCTCAAGTCCATGTTTCTCATTAAGTGCATATATGTTAGAGTGTTGGGAGTTCAGTAGTCCTCCCCTCCCCCATCTATGGTATCTTTTTGTAGTTTCTCTCCCCTGCAGTGATTCGTGGCCTGGAAACAGGTGACCCTCCTTCCAACGTGTCATCAGAAAGTTCGTAGTAGCTTAACACTGCGTCACAGTGGCTGTTATTTGCCTCACTTCCTTTCATCACATAGGCTTTTTATCATCTCACGTCATCCCAAGGAGAAGGGTGAGTTCAGTACAGTGAGATATTTTGAGAGAGGAATAGAGACCATGCTCATATAACTTTTGTTACAGTGTATTGTTATACTTGTTCTATTTTATTATTGGTAATTGTTGTGAATCTCTCACTGTACTGAATTTATAAATAAAATTTTGCCATGAGAATGTATGCATAGGAAAAAATAATAGTATATATAGGGTTCGTGACTATCCATGGTTTCAGACATCCCCTGGGCATGCTGGAATGTATCCCTGTGGATGAGGGGGACTATTGTTCAGAAAATTACAAAATGAAGAATGAGGTTGTTCGCCTCCTCCAAAAATGAGAATTCATCTGTCTAAGTCTCTAAAAAATAAGTAAGTTTAAAAAGAATTATTGCACCTAAAAAAATGTGTGGAGCTTCAAGTCTTAACCGCATAAAGTGGATCATTGCATGTGAGTCACCGAAATGCTCAAGTTGGTGGTGAAATGAATATATAGAAGTTATTGTGTTTCTGGAGATTATAGGTAAGCACTTCATGATACCTGAAGGGTCCATTTATAATCTTCAATAAAGTGTTAGTTTACCCGTATGCGGCTCCCAACCCCCTTTGCAACAGCGAGAACCGGAGAGGTGCTACAACAAATTACTTGATTAGCTATCTTTCAAAATTAAATTGGTTCTGATCTGGATGTTGTTTAAAAAAAAATCTAAGGCCTGGGGAAGATTACAGTGTTTATAAATCAAAAGCAGCTGCTTCTGGTTGTAATGGCATTTTGTTTTTAAAAAAAATTCTGATTTGAAAATCCCCCTTTCAGGTTTGAGTTCACTACAAATGTGAAAAACAGACTCAGTATTAAAGAATAAAGAACAGGTTTTATCATGGAAATTCTAAAATGTCCTTAACTGTTGAGATGGTGTGAGATGTTGGCTGGGCTATCCATGGAGAAGCTAACTCAGTAGTTGGTAAAGACAACTAGTCATGTAAATAGATTTCCAGAACCGGGCAGTGGGACCTAGGACACAGAGGGTTGCTGATCAGAAAGGTTGCTAAGGGAGACTTGGTGGAAAGGTATAGACAGCTCTCATCTCCACACAGCACTAAGTCTTGGCTTGCCTATTTGTGGGTTTTTATTGTTGTTGTTGTTTGTTTTGAGGATACCACAGTTTAACAAGAGGCTCTATTATAGTTTTCCCATGGCTTTGGGTTCTAGGCATTTTTCTGTTTCTGGTTTATTCCCCAAAGTAACTTTGCAAGCATGTTAATCTTAGCCCCAGGCTCGCGACCTGGAAGAGCAGCTAGACAGTTCAGAGGAAATGGTAGTCCTGGGCATGGGATCCATGGACGGTGACTCCAGAACATTCTAACATGAGTCTCTTTACTCCTGGTTGCCAAGGAAAAGTATATTAGTTTCATCAGACTGTTTTGTACCATGTTTTGGAGAGGCAACAGGACTGAGGGGCCATAAGGTGTGGGCCCCAGTGCTGCCTGCCCCCCTTCACGGATGTGTCATGCTGGTTCATCTAATCAGACTCGGCGGCTCTGAGTTTGTAAAATGCATCTGCTAACTGTGCCTCTGCTGCGGGCGAGCGGCCAGGATGATGTGTCTGGTCATCGGTGGGGGCTTTCGTCCCTGCTGACGCTTATTTATCGTAGAACCTCTGAAAGCACACGGACAGCACTGCATTTGAGGTCACCTGCTGTGTGTCCTCGAGCAGTTGACTCTAAAGCTCTCTGAGACTCCGTTTCCTCATCTGTACAACAAAGATAACTATACCCACCTCAGGGTCATCGTGAAGGTTAAATGGAACGTTGGGTGAGCATGTGGAATGTGGTAAGACCTGAGTACACAGATATACAGTGTTGTTACTTCTGTGATTGCTGGCGGAGACTACCCACAGAAACAACATGATGGACTTATCCCAGACAGTCCCTGTGGCTTTATTCTGTTAGGCAGATTTCATGACATCTAAAGGTTTTGCTTATCTCTTTTCTTCTTTCTTGTCTCACTTCCCTTCTAGCCTATAGGTTCACAAGGTCAGAAAGCCTTGTCTGGTTCATTGCTATTCCCCACACCTCCTAATTTGATGTCTGACTCATCATGGGCACTCAATAAATGTTTGTAGCATGAATGATTCAATGAATAGAGGTTCAGGCAGAACATTTTCTCCATCCCTGGACCACGATGCAGTAGTTCTCCAGTGTCTGCCTGGGGCATGATCATTCTGCTGTGTGCATCATACTCTTAGAAGATTCTCTCCACCTCTTGGCATCTTCTCCGGCCACCTTCTTCCCCTGCCTGCTCCCCTCCCCCACCCCGTGTGTGCTCAGGGAATGCAAACTAATTTAACCAAAGCCAAACATAATTAGGAGAGTAAATCTGCTGTTGCCGCTGCTGGAACAGCAGGAAAAAAAAAATCATAGAGTTCATTCCAAAATGAAATCCGGTCTGGCAGCTTTGTGGACCCCCTACTGTTCATGTAATGGCTGTGCTGTGCTGCTGAGGGCTGCCCTCTTCCGCACCAGCCTGGACCAGAAAGAGTTAATTGCACAGTGATACTCTTTTGCTGCCAATAGTGTCAAGACATCCACCCTACACATTTGTGCCTTCTTAAGGATTCACCATTGGTGTCATTTGAAAGAAGGCAGTTCCTAATCCTAAGCTGTTTCTTTCCTTTATTCATTTGTTCCTCAGTTCGTTCATTCATTCATTCATTCATTCACTCACTCATTCATTTTGTTTGTTCATCAACTAACTCTTATCTAGCTTCTGCCTTTTGTCAGGCATTATGGTGTTAGAATTATACCAGAGAGCCGATTGGTCCTGGGCAACTCTGTTGGGGATGGGGTGTCTTGAGAGCCTACAGTTTTTGGAAGACTGGTCTAGGATCTAAATTGCCTCTTGGTTTCTGGCTAGACACCCTGATAGACCCCACTCTATGGCTCTTCCAGACACAGGAAGGCTCTGTGTTTGAAGAATGACATAGCAAGCAATTTCTTGACTTTGATTTTATGTTTATCTGAGCTGCCGGAGGTAGAGAAATGTGGCAAGGATAATGCAGAACACCCTCTCCCACCTTCCCATCACTGGCTCCCTCACCCCACTGCAAGGTCCTTCTCCAGCCAGCTCTGGGTGTCCTGTCCCCATAGAGGTTACAACTTTGTGCTAATAGAATGGTGAGGAGCAACCTGGTTACTCTTACCATACATAGGTGAGGGGCAAGGGTGCTCAGGACTTTCTTAAAGCCAGCTATCACACAGGTGTTCGTGTCTTGATGCCTAAATCCCACCCCAGTGCTCAAAGTTCAATACTACACAGGGGGTTCCCAACAGCCACAGAAGGAGGAAAGTATTTCCACAGTCGGGCAGAAAGAAAGTAATGAGATCCATGTAGCTTGCGTACCCAACTTTCACTCAGACCTAAGTTGTGGGAAGCAAGTCCAAAGTCAGGTCCTTACATGCCTGTTTCTAGTCATAATATTTACAATGTAGTGAGTGCTTTCCTACTGTGGGCCATGAACTTTGTTAAACCCTTTATATATGGAAGTGCATTCAATCCTTACAGTAGTCTTATAAGGCAGGAAAATGTACTCACTCTTTTTTTTTAAATGATTTTATTTATTTATATGAGAGAGAGCACAGGAGCAGGGGGAGAGCCAGGGGGAGAGTGAAAAGGAGAAGCAGACTCCCCTCTGAGCATGGAGCAGATGTGGGCTTGATCCCAGGAACCTGAGATCGTAACCTGAGCCAAAGCCAGATGCTTAACCAATGGAACCATCCAGGTGCCTCCAAATGTTCCTACTTTTTTTGAGTATAAAATCAAGGTCTGCCCCTGTTTTGCTGCTCTGGCACCCTGGGTTTCACCCACAATGAGTCTTGTCACCCTGTATTTTTATTACCTATTTATTATTGTGTATTCTTTCAATTGGGAATATGCTTTTTGAGGCAGGGTTGTGTGTCCATACAATTCCCTCTCTGTTTCCACCCTTAGTGCAACCTCTGACATAGAATAGCGATCAGTACACATTTACTGTATAAAAAAGGGAGGAAATGAATAAATGCCTCTTCAGCACCTGATACTTCTTCCCCTCCCCATAGCAGCCTTAAAAATATATATCAGCCTATATCAGAGGGAATATTTTCATTTCCATTTTGTGACTTGCTTTATTTAAATATCAACAAAGGAGTCCCCTCCCTTTCAGGGCTCATGAGGCAACTCTGCTTCTAAGGTAAGATGGCTGAGGTCAGAAAATCATGCTACGTCATCACTCTGTCAGTGGCAAGGATGCCTTTGTAAACAATTTGAGAGCAGGGTCTCCAGGACTTGGAATTCAAGTCGCTATGGTAAGGAGAGGCAGGCACCCCTGGTTTTGGTGAGGCATGTGTAGGCTTTTCCAAGGACTTTCCAAGGACAGGAAGACTCAGCCATTTGAGGAGTTCCCAGTTGTTCTACGTCTTATGTCAACACTGAGAGGGAGGAGAAAATGCAACAAAAGAACTTCCTGTCCTGATGGTGTGGTTCCCCCCGACCCTGCCTTTCTTTAAACCTTAATGTCTGTGCAGACCATTTGGCCCTTTGAATATGTGGCCACGATTTCTATCTGAATGTGTGTTTCTGTGTGCACCACCCAGTCAGGGAAACTGAAAATTTATTTATGGTAGGATATGTGTGCAATCCCCAGACTCCAGTTTCTCAGTACATAAGAAATGCATAGTGTAGGGGAGGAAAAGGATCTTTCTCCTCTTAGAATTTTAGATTCTCTGAGTGGGGCACTGCAAAATAGCCCAATGAAAGACAGATTTACAAGAGAAAAACAAGCAGAAGTTTATTAGCATTTGCATTGTGCGTCCTTATGGGAGCACTCAGTGATGAATAACTCAAAGAGGTGGCTAGAACTTGGGCTTATATAACATCTTAATAAAGGAATAATACATTTGTTGAGAAGTGACAAGACAAAGGAAAAGGACTTTATATTTCTAGGGGTGGCAATTGTGGGGTAGGTAAATATATGGGGGAACTAATGGGATAATTGCTAGTTAACAAAGTTTATTGTGTAGATTCCTCTGGTGCTGTCTCTGGCCTAAGACAGGTCTAGAGTTGTCTCTGGTGATTGACTTCTGTATTTCCTGGGGAAGGGAGGTCACTTTTACAACTTTGTGTCTTGCTTTTTAATTATATGGGGGGAGGGCAGAGAGCTTTCTTATATCTACTTCTTCACAATTGCCTTTAGCTCCAAATAACCCCTTGCCAAAGTAGTATATTTCTGGGGTGTCATATTCTCATCCTGTTCAATAGTCAGCAGATATCTATGAGGTACCCCTGAGTATCAGGTGGTAGTGAGCACGACAGATAAAATGTCTGTTGCGTCATGCTCACATTCTAGTTGGGGTAAGACAGACAATCAACAAATAAATATAGAGGAGAGCAGATGCTCCAAACTTTTGTGGTTGGTAATGATGCCGACTTCAGCATTTGCCAGCTCTGCTAATGAGTCTCCCTGGAAACTTGAGTGTTTGATAAAAGGATTAAGAACCTTGAAAAGTCATACTGGTAGATCAACCAACTTAGGAGTTACACAAGCCCGTGGATCATGAAGGATGGAGGATTCTGTCAGTTACACTCTGGCTGGGAAGAAATTCAACTAAAATGTATATGTTTAAACTTTCTTCTTAAGGTATTTGTTCCAGAAATCAGAGCTCTCTTTTAGTGGTTGTTAATATCAGGAAATGAATATCTGATTACATTTTTCTAAGGCAAGTCCCTTAGCAGCAGGTGGAATCTCATCTTATCATATCTTCTGCATAATTCATTTTGGGGAAAGTCCCTTGAGTTTGGCTTTCAAAACTTGAGGAGAAAAATGAAACTGGTTTGGGGTCATAAGAGTTTTTAACCTTTCTGGATAAGCAAAAATACGTAATGTGATTCCAGGAACAGACCCTGAAATGTGGATTTCTTGAGAAATGATAGAGGGACTAGGTCATTTCCTCATCTGGTGTGGGCGTATGTGGGGGGTGGCAGCAAGCCTGCAGCCAAGTATGGACCCGCATGCCCATCAGCGAATATGTTCTTCATACTGCGCCATTTATTCGTCACCCATTTCTCAGGAACCACTTCCCCTGCTTGGCTAGAGCTTATTATCACAGGAACATTATAGAACAGTGTTTGCTCTGCTCTCACCCAATGCCGAGGCTGCCCTGCCGTTGAAGCCCCAGTAGACGATGCTTACACATTTCATTTTGGTTTATTTGTGGAACCAGAATGGGCACTTGCAACTGTGTATCCTGGTGACATATCTGTCCTCACCACTAAGCCCCTGTGTGTCTCAGCAGAGCACCAGGGATTCTCCCGGAAGCTGACCCTGCCCTCTTCTGTCGTGGCCTTGCCCGCCCTGGAACCAGGTCCCTGGAAGTGATTGGGAAAAGGTTGGAATTGATTTGTGCTTTCTTTGGTCTCTGCTCTTTCTGAGCACCAGGGTAATTGTGGCCTAGGGTCTTCGGGACTCAGGGTGGAGCCTGATTATCATGCTAGCAGATGTTTTCTTTGTGTCACCTTTAACGTAACCACTCAGAAAATTTCTTACAAGCTTTTAAAAACTGAATGCATATTTACAAAATTGGGGACATTAAATAAACACCTCCATGTATATGTTTAACTTTGTATGGCTCTTCTTTCTTCACTGTCATATAAGCATCTTTCCATACCATTATTCATAACTGAAAAATGCTTCTTTCTCACAATCATAAAGAAACACCCATCGTCTTAGTTTCTTGGGGCTTTTATAACAAAATGCCATACACTGAAAAGCCCCAGAAATTTATTTCTCACAGTTCTGGAAACTGGAGCCCAACATCAGGGTGCCAGCATGGCTGGGTTCCAGTGAGGACATCTTCCCAGCCCCCAGGTGCCGACTGCCTTCTTCTTACAATGATTCTACATGGCACAGGGAAGGAAGGCGCTAGGGAACACTCTGGGGTCTCTTTTCTAAGGGCACTAATCCCATTCCTGAGGGCTCTACTCCCATGACCTAAGCAAAGGCCTCACCTCCTACTACCAGCACAGTGAGCATTAGGCTTCAACGCAGGAATTTTGGGGGACACTAGCATCCAGACCAGAGCAGCCATTTATTACCAAACATCAGAAACTGTAGGGGGAATGGAGTATATTTATGGGTGGGTGGTGGTGCAAAGGGTTGTGGCAGGCTATGCCCAGAGAACCAGACCTTCAACCAGATAGATGTGTTAGTGCCTGCTAAATGGGTATTTAGTATCACAGGTTGAGATTAAACCCCAGGGAGCCTCAACTGAGGAATTTGAACTTTGTTTTCTAGGTAGGAAATTTCATTCAAGACTCTGACCCATGCAGGAAAAGATTAGACATGGGCTTTAGGAAAAGCCCAATGGTCTATGTTTCCAACCTTTGGCCACCTCTGCCTCTGAAACCATTTCTGGTTTCTAAGCCATTCTTCTTGAAGGGAAGAAGGAAATGAGCTGAGGTTGTTGACCTAGACCCCCAGGCTTGGTACCAGTCTCTGAGACCCTGGAAAGAGATGGTGCTTTCTGTCTCCCTCTGAAGACTGGGTAGGGGTCTGGAAGTCTGGAAGGCTGGTGTCAAGTGCTCTTTTGGACATCACTTCACCTGGTGTATAACCCCATAATTTTGCAGGTCCAAAAACTGAGATTCACAGAGTGGAGCAAATTAGAGAGATACAGCAGTGGCTCTAAGAGTGCATCTTTGGGAGTGAGATACCTGTCTGTTTAAGCCTCAGTGTCTTCATCTGTAGAATGGGACAAAGGAGTACTTGCCTCGCAATATTGTTGATGAGTTTAAATGGCACAAAGCATGTCAAGTATTTAGTGGTGGTGCATGTGAAAAGTGTTCAGGGAGCAGTGACTATTATCTGCTGTCATCATCATCATCATTGTAGCGGAGGTACTAAAACATTAGCAGTATTGAGAAAACCTAATATCCACAGCTGGTATAAGGCAGATCTTGAATCATCATTGCCCTGAGCACTGGTCCAGGAAAAAGACCTTAAGAATATCTCCCTGCCTGCTAGTAATCCTCCTCATTTAATGTTTTCCAACACAAGGCCCTAGAAGATGATTTTTAAAGAAATAATTTGATTTTGTACCCATTACAGTGAGGGCCATGGGCACCCCGTGATTGGGTTATGATGAAGAAGTATTTATTCCCACTCTGGCCTCTTTGATATTGTAGTGGATTTAGTCTATTGATTTCTTCCATCCCCCAGCAAAAAAACAAGACTGTGTGTACATGGCCATGTTTCAAGTGGAATTAGGATACGGTTTGTTTAGAGGCTTCTGCTCTGCCCTTGGGCATATCCATACCTTCTCCCGTCCTTCCACCTGGTCACCAATGTGGGTCATAAAACACTTCCCACGCAGAGATTACCTGTAAGCCCAGGCCCCAGTGCCTTCTATTTCCAGCAACCTGGCCTCCCAGGTGAGCACTCCATGTGTCTGTGATTTACGCACATGTGCACATGTACAGGGCTCTCCCATGTTCTGTCTGGATCAGAGGGAAGGGAGGTGAGAGACACTTGGCCAGAGGAGGAAAGAAAAACAAATCTAACACCATCAGGGATGTGTCCAGCTCTTCACAGATATTTGCTTACTCATTGGAAGTTTGGGGGGATTTAAGCCACCAAAGAAGTGCTTTCAGGATTCTACCCACTCATTTATGAGATGGCCACTAGGGTCTGTGGGTCAGGAGGGGTTGAGCTGCCTTTCCCTAGCAGGGGTCTACCCGTAGCGTGTTTGCAGGGCAGAAAAGCACAGGAATTTCCTAGCTCTCTCGTGCTTATTGAACAAGAAATGAGAGGTAGAGCCCCTTTATGAAACTCAGGGCCAGAGGACAATGTACAAGTGTGTGCCCCCCCCACCCCCCAGGGGCACCTGCGTGGCTCAGTCGTTAAGCATCTGCCTTCTGCTCAGGTCATGATCCCGAAGCTCCAGGATCAAGTCCCACATTGGGCTCCCTGCTTGGCAGGAAGCCTGCTTCTCCCTCTCTCACTCCCCCTGCTTGTGTTCCCTCTCTAGCTGTGTTTCTGTCTGTCAGATAAATAAATAAATAAATAAATAAATAAATAAATAAATAAAGTCTTTAAAACAAAACAAAATAAAACAAAAAACCAATGTGTGCCCCTGGAGACTTCCTATATTAATGACTGGAGCCTGAAGCTGTACTGGGAGAGAATAAGTAGATTTAGGGTCGGTGAAGAGCATGAAGGCCTCTGGATCCAGCCAGGCCTGGATCTGAGTCCAGGATGTGCTTTAATTGTTCTTGGCCTCAGTTTTGTTATCTGTAAAATGAGACAAGTGATACTTTACCTTAGAACTGTTGTGGGGATTAGATATGAGGTGTGCACTTTGATACCACATATTGGCTAGATCTTCCAGCAGCTAGAAACTCTTCAATAGGTTGCATTTGTTCTAATTCCTTTATTGCCCCTTTGGAGAACTTAAGTTCTATGCGATAGGGAGTAGTGGTATTATTTTCATTTCACAGATGAGGAGATTAAAACACAGAGGTTAAGTAACTTGCCAAAAACCATACATTAAGTAAGTAGCCAAGCTGGGATTCAAACCCAGGGATCGGACCCTGAGCCCATGTTCTTAATCATATGATATCCTGCCTTCTGTAGGAGGTGGCAAGTTCAAAAGCACCACGGTGGCCTGTGTTGGTGTGTACAGGCATAATGACGTATGGCTAGAGGAGAGTGTGTGAGAGGAGGTGTAGAGGGAAATGCAGACAGAGAAGTGATCATGGCCATCTGGATTGCTGAGAGCCCATGGGCTATTCTAGACGCTGATCTTTCCTCTACATTGATTGGAAAGCTACTGGGGGGGGGGGATTTGCACAGAGAAGCGATATGATCTGTGCTGAACTCCCATGTCTCCTCTCTCCTTCCTAACAATAGCTGGCAATTACTGAAATTTGTGCAGTGGGAATTATCAGCTCCAATCTACAGATGATGAAACTGGGGCTTCTCAGGGTTCAGTCACTGGTTAAAGGTCACATAGCTTGCAATGAGGATAATCCAATTTGGGTTAAAACAAGGCATGCCTGGTTCTGGAATCAGAGCTCTTCCCAATCCCCCTTTCATCTCCAAAGAGTTCCTCATATACTCCACCTTGGTCCACAGACTTTCTTCCAAATTGTCCACATCTTATTTAGAGGGAGGGGTCTCAGAACTGAGTTCATAGCTGGCCCACCAAATATGAGGAGAGGGGACTTCTCATGACCCTTGCCATTATAGCTCCCTCTGTTTGTATGGATGCGAAAGGTGGGATAGATGACAGGAGCACTTATGAAAATTAAGACTCTTTAAACTGGTTGACCTGAGTTCTAGTTTCAGGAATGCCAGCAGCTAGCTGTGTGATCTTAAGCACCAACACTTAGCAGGCTGTAATCAAGAGTGTTTGTGAATTTTGTTTTAATGTCTGTCCTTGCATATCTCTTCATCAGGGTAAGTTCAGTGTTTGTCTTATTTCTAGCTGTGTCCTCACTACTTGGAACAGTGTTTGAATATAGCAGAAGCCCAATAACCATTTGCTGAATGAAAAATAATAAGAGCTAGCCATTATGGGGTGTTTCTTTTTTTTTTTCCCCAGCAGACATATCACATGCATTGTCACATATAATTTAATCATCACAACTACTTAAGGGAGGGCAACACTATCATCTCAATTTTACAGATTAGGAAATGGAGGCCCCAAGTCTTAGCAACTTGCTCAAGATCACACAGATAAATACATAATGAAGGTAGCCTAATGTTCTCTACTGTAAAATGAGAGGCCTGAATTAGCTCATGTCTAAGGGTCCTTCCAGTTCTAAAATTAGACCTAAAGAATTTGACTCCCAGGCCAATGCTCTTTTATCTCAATCCCCTTGTCTACCTATAACTCAGAGGAGGGAAATTTCAGGACAAATGTACAGTTTTCACAAAGCTCATTTTCTATATTTCTTATGTTCCCCTTTTCAGGAAAACGCAATGGGAAGAATGAGTTAGCGTGGCGATCTAGCTGTGGGGGGCAGCGAGCTGGAGGGAAATCTCTTTGCAGAACTTGGCATAGGTGGCCCAGGGATTTGAACTTGTGCTGCTGCTGGCAGGACTTCTCACTGCTACTCAGATGAGCAATGGTTGTGCAATTTGTTCTCCCTCCCTAAGTGCACCACAGGATGTCTGATCTTCTTGAAATCGTTCTCATTTAAGAATCTGTCGTTTTTTGAAGCAAATGTGTCATCTGAAACCTTTTATGGCTTTATGGAAATCTAAATGCACTTGCTAAGCATGGATGGCCTGGGTTTATATGCCTGTCTTTTCTTCCTCACACTGTTATCTACATAGGCAGGAGACTGTGTGGCAAGTTAAATGTCTGTTTCACTTTAGTGGTGCCATCTTGGGTGATGAGGGAACATGAAAACCCAGTTACAGGAGAAAGAGTTGAAAGTCCCAAGGATGATTAGCTCAAAGAAGAGGAAGGGCCTTGGGAAACATGGCTTTGTTTGAAAAACTATTTTTTTTTTTTTTTTAACAAGACTAATACTTAGGGCCCTCAGGGTCCTAATTGTCCATTAGGACAATTAACCAGTCCTAATGTTAAGTAGTCAAGGGAAATAAGGAAATAGGGCAAACTGATTTCCCTCTTGCCCCCTTGATGTCTTCCCTTCAGTTCATTTGACTGAAAACACAATGGCCAGGAATGTCTAAGAATTTTAGGCATCTGTTGGATGCTTATTCTAGATTATATACTAGTTGCTGACATTCTTAATTTGCTTTGATAATCCCACTACAGAAATTACTTTGACTTATTTCACTTTCTTCTTCAAAATTCACAATGTTCTTCCATTTTTTTTTTTTTACAAAAGAGTTAAAATTATAAAAATATGGCAGCTTCTCTATTTGCTGTGACAGGACTTACTGATTTCCTCATTCTTTATTTTTCTTTCAAAATATTTTTTTTATTTATTTGACACAGAGAGCACACAAGCAGGGGGAGCAGCAAGGAGAGGGAGAAGTAGGCTCCCTGCAGATGCCAGGCTCGATCCCCAGACCCTGAGATCACAACCTGAGCTGAAGATAGACACTTAACCAACTGAGCCAACCAGGCATCTCTCCTCATTCTTTCTTTTGACAAATTTTATTGAGTATGTTGCTGTATGCCATGCAATGGGAGTAGAGCAAGATGAACTTAGTACCCTCATGCAGCAAAAAGTATAGAACAGGAAGCAGACAATAAACACATGAACAATAAAACAAATGAACAAAATCATTACTTGTACACGTGGTATGAGGAAAATGGACTGAGAATAAATAGAGAAGCGACGTCGTCTTTTAGGTAAAGGTTTTTCAGAAGGCCTCCCTGAGGAGTTGATATTTAAGTTACCTGAAGAACAAGAAGGTACAAACCATGGAGGAGCAAAATGTATTTGTATATAATGAAATACACGTATTTTTTTCCAGATCTCAATCCAGTATATTTTCCCTCCCACTTAGAACTTTATTAGCTCTATATTAGGCATTCTAATTTTTTAGTGCAATTCTAAAACATTTATTGAATGTATTCCATGTATCTTGAACTGTGCAAATGCCTCCGTATTTTCAAGAAATTTATGCATATTTTAATCCTATATGGTAAGAATTGACATAAATGAGAAAATGGCCACTATGAAAGTTAAGCAACTGACCTTCAGTGAGGTGTCTAATAAAGATTAGAGCTCAGATTTGGACTCTGGGTTTTTTTTTATTTCTATTTCTGTTATCTCTCCACTGAGGCCCCCTTTGTGGATCTTCCTGGACACCTCTGGGGTCCGGGTTGCCTAGAGGTGGCTGAGATCCTCTCCACTGAGGAAACCAGTTGCCTGTCTCAATGACTGGTCCCTAATATGGATTCTGGGAACCTCTGTTCCCATCACTGACAGGGGCTAAGACTGTGCCTTAGAAGGAAGCCCTGAAAGAATGGGCTAGGAGAAATAGAAGAGCAGAAGACCAGGAACCAAGCTAAAAAACAAGAATGGATAGCAGGGGGCATGGTCCTGATTTCAGGGGCCACACAGAAGTAGCTATAATTTGTGGCAGGTTCTTTAGCTCCCCTGACTGCTTCCGAATGAGTCTTCTCTGCAGAGCATCTCCAAGAGCGAGCACTTCACTGGGCTAGCACAGCTGCCTTGGTTGAACACAGAGCAGTCTGCTGAGTTTGAGAATAAAGCTAAGGTATGTGAGACTGAGCCTTCAACCGCAGAGGCTGGAGGAGAGAAAGCACGGAAGCAGAGTCGGCAGCCACTGACCTACTTTGTTCCTCTTCCCCTCTGCTGCATCGAATAGATCAGGAGGAGACGTATGTGGGTCACTCCTCATACTTTGGCATATCCACGTGTTCAGCGGAGAGTAAAATTCTGTCATGCTAAATCCATCACGTATCTGGTGCTCATGAAAGTAAATATGTTTTCCAGAATCAAAAACTAAAGTGTAGTCAACTGTGCTGGGTTGAATAGTGTTTATTCCCGTGCACCTCGGCCACCATAGGTGCTGAAATCTCTGAGTGAGTGACCTTATTCGGAAATAGTGTCTCTGCAGATATACCTAGTTAAGATAAGGTCCTGCTAGATTAGGGTGAGCTCAGATCCATTGTCTGGTGTCCTTAGATGAAAACAGAGGCACAGAGACAGACACACAGGAAGAACCACATGTGAAGATGGAGGCAGAGACAGAGATCGGAGCTACAGTTCAGGAGATGCCAAGGATTTCCAGCAACTACCAGAAGCTAGAAGGGAAGCCCAGAAGATTCTTCTTCTTCTTCTCAGCCCTCAAAAGGAACCAGCTCTGCTGACATCTTGATTCCAGAAATCCAGATGCCGGAGCTATGAAAGAACAAGTTTCTCTGGCTTTAAGCCACCAAATGTGTGGCTGTCTGTCCTAGCAGCCATAGGAAACTTAGACACCCACCTACTTACCAGTGATGACCTCTGGAATGACTTCCCTCTGGCCAGGAAGCATTACCAACTGTAAAGTGCTGGCCACTCCTGTGTGCCCTGACCTGGTCTTCACCTCACATGCTACTGGGGTGGGTTGCTTCCTTCTCTTTCCCTCTCCTCTACTCTAAGTTCCTTGTGGGCAGAGACACACATTTTAATCCATCACTCTAGCCCCAGCTCCTGGAGCAAACTCGAAACTCAACAATATTGAATGAACCAATGAATAATATAAAGCAGTCTTTCCAAAGACCCAGAGTCCAAGCAACCCACTGTTTTATGCATTCATTCAATCGATGGTATTAAATGCCTGTTTGGTGCCAGGAATTGTGTGAGGGACACAATGATAAACAAATAGAAGGTCAACCTTTCTGGTTTTCCTGGAGCTCATTATCTAGGAAGGGGGCAGGTTGAACCTGTAGACAAACACACGGATGTATTACTAGCACACCTAGTTTGTGGTAAGTGCTCAGAAAAAGACCAAACATGGTAAGAGTCAATGAAGTTTCCTGAGATGGCACTAGGAAAGTCCTCTCTCCAGGAGGCGATGTTTGAGACCTAAATAATGAGGATTCAGTTCTCCGATGGCATAGAGGATAAGACTTACAGGCAGAGGAAACAACAAGATGCCGATACATGGAAAGAGAAGTTACCACATGGTGTTTGGAAAACAGACAGAAAGCTGGTGAGCAAGGTGTGGGGGTTTGAGTCATAGGGGATCATGTCAGAAGACATATTTGTCTCCCCCTTCCTCTGAGCTCCAGAGAGTTCTAGTCATAGAAGAGTGACTTACGTGTTCTTGTAGTGAGGGAAGTTGCATCAAATGAAAATTATGATTTTTTTAAAAGTCAGAATTACATTGAGGTTTATAGCTGACAAAGGAGAGCCCCAAGGATGATCCCAACCCTGCGTAAGGAGTCGGTCTAGAGTTTGATCAAGGCCAAAGAGAGGAGAAACCAGACCTGGCATTTTCTCCTCATGGGATCACAGGTGTGAATGGTTAGCCACGGAAGCCGTCCTCCACTTGCTGTGGTATTTATGCCCAGACTTGGCTTTGCTTAAAGCTTCGTTTCCTTTGTGTTCTGGCAACAGGGAAGGCAGACCCAACTTTTGGGGGATCATGCCTCTGATGTTCGCTGATATTAGCCGTGTGTCTCTGGTACAAGCTTTTCAGCTCTTCTATGTCCTGTAGTTTGGTGGCAGGGATATGAGAAGTGGCCTTTTGCTACACAGTTGTTTTGTTTGTCCTTGGCTTTTGCATTTTCATTAAATCATAGATGTCTCTAATTGTTTCTAAGGAGCCGACATGCTCCTTGATTGGAATTCTATGCAAAATAGAGTTTGCTTTATTAAATAGCGTTTCTTAAGGGATTTGAGTGGTCTTTGGTTTCCTCCCCCTCCCCCCTTTTTTTGAGTTTTTAATTTGTTGCGATGTATAATCACTTACTTCTGTGCTGGAATTGCTCTCCAAGCTTCTACAATTGTGCATTATAATTCCCTTTATTACTGCAGAATCATTTTTAGTCTTCAGTTAAGATGACTGGACAAGAATCAGATTAAATAGAATTTGCATCTACTTTGCATGGGGTACTGCTCCTGAAGCCAGTGGTTCCTCTTGCTTGCTAATGTTTTTGTGCTTAAGACAAGAATAAAATTAAAAATAATCAATATCTGATCTCATTTAAGTCTCACAGCACCCTAGGGCACATCGGTGTAAGTAATCCACATTTCATCTCCCTAGAGAGGTAAAATGACTTGTCCAGGATCATCCATGCAAAGTGTGTCAAAGGTACAGTGCCAACCAAGCCCCTAGAAATCCAAAGCCTTCTCTCTGTTTCTATCTGTAATCTGTTTTCCTGAAGTATAAGGGAGTAGGGGGGAAAAAGCTGCTTCTGAGTTGTTGGAACAAAACAAATTACATCTAATAACGTGTTTTAGTGGGTTCCTTGCTGCATACTATTGATAATTCATGCCTCTTCCCTACCTGGAGTAAAAGGAATCTGTTGTGACTGAATTCAGAGAATGGTAACATCTAGAGCTTTGGTGTATATATGACTATATTAGGGTTCTCCAGAAATACGAAACCAATTGGATATATGTGTATATATAAGGAGATTTATTACAAGGAATTGGCTCATGTGGTTATGGAGGCTGACCTGTCCCAAGAGCTTCAGGTTACCGTGACAAGCTTGTTACTCAGAACAACTGATTATGTAGCTCTAGTCTGAGCCCTCAGACCTGAAAAGCAGGACATCCAAAGGTGTAAGTGCCAGCCTGAGGGTAGGAGAAGACCAATGTCCCAGCACAATGAGTCAGGAAGGTGCAGTTTTCTTACTTAGCCTTTTCGTGCTAGTTATGCCTTCAACTGATTAGGCGTGACCCCCACCCACACGAAGGAGGGCAGTCGGCTTCCTCCGATCTGCCAGTTCAAATCTCATCCGGACACACCTTCACAGACTTCTCTGGAATGATGTTGAACCAAATATCTGGCTGCCTTGTGGCCCCACAAAGTTGATACATAAAATTAACCATCACAACTGCTTAGATTTGAATTTTGCCTTTATCATTCACTAGTTAAGTGGCCTTGGTTGGATTATCTAACTTCACTGAGCCTTATTTTCCTCATCTGTAATTTGGACATGGGCATATCTACCTCCTAGGAATGTTGCAAGAATTAAATGAGGTAGTTCTGTAAAAGGCCCAGCACACTGCCTGGCCTGAAGAAAATATTCAATAATCATGAGTTATTTCATTTGTTACTCTCAGCACATTATCGTGAAAACACTAAGTCCAGGAATGTATAAGTGATGTTTTTGTATATACATGCATGTTGCACGTTTTAAATTCAAAATGTATTTTAAAGTTTTGGCAAATGGCACTTTTATTTAAACTAGAGATCTTGCCACTGGAAGGTCCAAGATTCCTTTGTGGTTTATGACTTTAATGTTTGCCTGAGCCCTGGTGGTCTGTGCTGTGGGTTTTACTAGCATGGCGTAAGAATGAACCAAGATGTGGTATGTGACATTACTGTGTGTGCCTCGACCCTCCCACGGATGCTGATGGGGTGGTGGGGGCCCTGCTGAGTGCCAGGCTCCAAGCCAGCAGCTGGCATTCCCAGTTAGGCAGGATGGAAGTACTGATATTAAAAGTGGTGAGGGGAAGGGATTGGGAGGGGCAGGAAGGGAAGTTCTAGCACGTGTTGTCTAGTAGAAATTCTCTGGGCCACA